>JAMKCF010000208.1:0-50514 GCA_023634235.1 Pisaster brevispinus
AACCTTTAAGGGTCGCGGAGGGCAAGCTTCAGACCGGAAATGACCAGCAGGTGGGGCTACTCCGAACGCTCCTCAAAAGCCTCCCCAATGGGATTTTTGTACACACAGCTGTCAAAGAAACAAAGTCAACGTAAGGACGGTCGAATCACCCTCAGAATCATACTGGATTTTCACAAGTTTTACACCATTAGAAAGCCCGCCTCAAGGGCTCTCTCTACCGTGAGTTTCGTTAGGCTCACCATTTTGTAGGCGAGGCCAGCCTCCTGGAAGTAGGGCTGCCCGAAACACCACTGTATTACATGCCTACGTCATCGCCAGTGAGAAAAAGCCGGCACAAAAAGGTCCGAAATAAATTCTGAGCTAAGGGTGAGAGTAACTCATGAACTAGAAATGCTAGAGAGACAGAATTTGTACCTGAGTCTGCCTTGGATATCCCTGCATCCGAAAATCAACCTTTAAGGGTCGCGGAGGGCAAGCTTCAGACCGGAAATGACCAGCAGGTGGGGCTACTCCGAACGCTCCTCAAAAGCCTCCCCAATGGGATTTTTGTACACACAGCTGTCAAAGAAACAAAGTCAACGTAAGGACGGTCGAATCACCCTCAGAATCATACTGGATTTTCACAAGTTTTACACCATTAGAAAGCCCGCCTCAAGGGCTCTCTCTACCGTGAGTTTCGTTAGGCTCACCATTTTGTAGGCGAGGCCAGCCTCCTGGAAGTAGGGCTGCCCGAAACACCACTGTATTACATGCCTACGTCATCGCCAGTGAGAAAAAGCCGGCACAAAAAGGTCCGAAATAAATTCTGAGCTAAGGGTGAGAGTAACTCATGAACTAGAAATGCTAGAGAGACAGAATTTGTACCTGAGTCTGCCTTGGATATCCCTGCATCCGAAAATCAACCTTTAAGGGTCGCGGAGGGCAAGCTTCAGACCGGAAATGACCAGCAGGTGGGGCTACTCCGAACGCTCCTCAAAAGCCTCCCCAATGGGATTTTTGTACACACAGCTGTCAAAGAAACAAAGTCAACGTAAGGACGGTCGAATCACCCTCAGAATCATACTGGATTTTCACAAGTTTTACACCATTAGAAAGCCCGCCTCAAGGGCTCTCTCTACCGTGAGTTTCGTTAGGCTCACCATTTTGTAGGCGAGGCCAGCCTCCTGGAAGTAGGGCTGCCCGAAACACCACTGTATTACATGCCTACGTCATCGCCAGTGAGAAAAAGCCGGCACAAAAAGGTCCGAAATAAATTCTGAGCTAAGGGTGAGAGTAACTCATGAACTAGAAATGCTAGAGAGACAGAATTTGTACCTGAGTCTGCCTTGGATATCCCTGCATCCGAAAATCAACCTTTAAGGGTCGCGGAGGGCAAGCTTCAGACCGGAAATGACCAGCAGGTGGGGCTACTCCGAACGCTCCTCAAAAGCCTCCCCAATGGGATTTTTGTACACACAGCTGTCAAAGAAACAAAGTCAACGTAAGGACGGTCGAATCACCCTCAGAATCATACTGGATTTTCACAAGTTTTACACCATTAGAAAGCCCGCCTCAAGGGCTCTCTCTACCGTGAGTTTCGTTAGGCTCACCATTTTGTAGGCGAGGCCAGCCTCCTGGAAGTAGGGCTGCCCGGAACACCACTGCTTTACATGCCTACGTCATCGCCAGTGAGAAAAAGCCGGCACAAAAAGGTCCGAAATAAATTCTGAGCTAAGGGTGAGAGTAACTCATGAACTAGAAATGCTAGAGAGACAGAATTTGTACCTGAGTCTGCCTTGGATATCCCTGCATCCGAAAATCAACCTTTAAGGGTCGCGGAGGGCAAGCTTCAGACCGGAAATGACCAGCAGGTGGGGCTACTCCGAACGCTCCTCAAAAGCCTCCCCAATGGGATTTTTGTACACACAGCTGTCAAAGAAACAAAGTCAACGTAAGGACGGTCGAATCACCCTCAGAATCATACTGGATTTTCACAAGTTTTACACCATTAGAAAGCCCGCCTCAAGGGCTCTCTCTACCGTGAGTTTCGTTAGGCTCACCATTTTGTAGGCGAGGCCAGCCTCCTGGAAGTAGGGCTGCCCGAAACACCACTGTATTACATGCCTACGTCATCGCCAGTGAGAAAAAGCCGGCACAAAAAGGTCCGAAATAAATTCTGAGCTAAGGGTGAGAGTAACTCATGAACTAGAAATGCTAGAGAGACAGAATTTGTACCTGAGTCTGCCTTGGATATCCCTGCATCCGAAAATCAACCTTTAAGGGTCGCGGAGGGCAAGCTTCAGACCGGAAATGACCAGCAGGTGGGGCTACTCCGAACGCTCCTCAAAAGCCTCCCCAATGGGATTTTTGTACACACAGCTGTCAAAGAAACAAAGTCAACGTAAGGACGGTCGAATCACCCTCAGAATCATACTGGATTTTCACAAGTTTTACACCATTAGAAAGCCCGCCTCAAGGGCTCTCTCTACCGTGAGTTTCGTTAGGCTCACCATTTTGTAGGCGAGGCCAGCCTCCTGGAAGTAGGGCTGCCCGAAACACCACTGTATTACATGCCTACGTCATTGCCAGTGAGAAAAAGCCGGCACAAAAAGGTCCGAAATAAATTCTGAGCTAAGGGTGAGAGTAACTCATGAACTAGAAATGCTAGAGAGACAGAATTTGTACCTGAGTCTGCCTTGGATATCCCTGCATCCGAAAATCAACCTTTAAGGGTCGCGGAGGGCAAGCTTCAGACCGGAAATGACCAGCAGGTGGGGCTACTCCGAACGCTCCTCAAAAGCCTCCCCAATGGGATTTTTGTACACACAGCTGTCAAAGAAACAAAGTCAACGTAAGGACGGTCGAATCACCCTCAGAATCATACTGGATTTTCACAAGTTTTACACCATTAGAAAGCCCGCCTCAAGGGCTCTCTCTACCGTGAGTTTCGTTAGGCTCACCATTTTGTAGGCGAGGCCAGCCTCCTGGAAGTAGGGCTGCCCGAAACACCACTGTATTACATGCCTACGTCATCGCCAGTGAGAAAAAGCCGGCACAAAAAGGTCCGAAATAAATTCTGAGCTAAGGGTGAGAGTAACTCATGAACTAGAAATGCTAGAGAGACAGAATTTGTACCTGAGTCTGCCTTGGATATCCCTGCATCCGAAAATCAACCTTTAAGGGTCGCGGAGGGCAAGCTTCAGACCGGAAATGACCAGCAGGTGGGGCTACTCCGAACGCTCCTCAAAAGCCTCCCCAATGGGATTTTTGTACACACAGCTGTCAAAGAAACAAAGTCAACGTAAGGACGGTCGAATCACCCTCAGAATCATACTGGATTTTCACAAGTTTTACACCATTAGAAAGCCCGCCTCAAGGGCTCTCTCTACCGTGAGTTTCGTTAGGCTCACCATTTTGTAGGCGAGGCCAGCCTCCTGGAAGTAGGGCTGCCCGAAACACCACTGTATTACATGCCTACGTCATCGCCAGTGAGAAAAAGCCGGCACAAAAAGGTCCGAAATAAATTCTGAGCTAAGGGTGAGAGTAACTCATGAACTAGAAATGCTAGAGAGACAGAATTTGTACCTGAGTCTGCCTTGGATATCCCTGCATCCGAAAATCAACCTTTAAGGGTCGCGGAGGGCAAGCTTCAGACCGGAAATGACCAGCAGGTGGGGCTACTCCGAACGCTCCTCAAAAGCCTCCCCAATGGGATTTTTGTACACACAGCTGTCAAAGAAACAAAGTCAACGTAAGGACGGTCGAATCACCCTCAGAATCATACTGGATTTTCACAAGTTTTACACCATTAGAAAGCCCGCCTCAAGGGCTCTCTCTACCGTGAGTTTCGTTAGGCTCACCATTTTGTAGGCGAGGCCAGCCTCCTGGAAGTAGGGCTGCCCGAAACACCACTGTATTACATGCCTACGTCATCGCCAGTGAGAAAAAGCCGGCACAAAAAGGTCCGAAATAAATTCTGAGCTAAGGGTGAGAGTAACTCATGAACTAGAAATGCTAGAGAGACAGAATTTGTACCTGAGTCTGCCTTGGATATCCCTGCATCCGAAAATCAACCTTTAAGGGTCGCGGAGGGCAAGCTTCAGACCGGAAATGACCAGCAGGTGGGGCTACTCCGAACGCTCCTCAAAAGCCTCCCCAATGGGATTTTTGTACACACAGCTGTCAAAGAAACAAAGTCAACGTAAGGACGGTCGAATCACCCTCAGAATCATACTGGATTTTCACAAGTTTTACACCATTAGAAAGCCCGCCTCAAGGGCTCTCTCTACCGTGAGTTTCGTTAGGCTCACCATTTTGTAGGCGAGGCCAGCCTCCTGGAAGTAGGGCTGCCCGAAACACCACTGTATTACATGCCTACGTCATCGCCAGTGAGAAAAAGCCGGCACAAAAAGGTCCGAAATAAATTCTGAGCTAAGGGTGAGAGTAACTCATGAACTAGAAATGCTAGAGAGACAGAATTTGTACCTGAGTCTGCCTTGGATATCCCTGCATCCGAAAATCAACCTTTAAGGGTCGCGGAGGGCAAGCTTCAGACCGGAAATGACCAGCAGGTGGGGCTACTCCGAACGCTCCTCAAAAGCCTCCCCAATGGGATTTTTGTACACACAGCTGTCAAAGAAACAAAGTCAACGTAAGGACGGTCGAATCACCCTCAGAATCATACTGGATTTTCACAAGTTTTACACCATTAGAAAGCCCGCCTCAAGGGCTCTCTCTACCGTGAGTTTCGTTAGGCTCACCATTTTGTAGGCGAGGCCAGCCTCCTGGAAGTAGGGCTGCCCGAAACACCACTGTATTACATGCCTACGTCATCGCCAGTGAGAAAAAGCCGGCACAAAAAGGTCCGAAATAAATTCTGAGCTAAGGGTGAGAGTAACTCATGAACTAGAAATGCTAGAGAGACAGAATTTGTACCTGAGTCTGCCTTGGATATCCCTGCATCCGAAAATCAACCTTTAAGGGTCGCGGAGGGCAAGCTTCAGACCGGAAATGACCAGCAGGTGGGGCTACTCCGAACGCTCCTCAAAAGCCTCCCCAATGGGATTTTTGTACACACAGCTGTCAAAGAAACAAAGTCAACGTAAGGACGGTCGAATCACCCTCAGAATCATACTGGATTTTCACAAGTTTTACACCATTAGAAAGCCCGCCTCAAGGGCTCTCTCTACCGTGAGTTTCGTTAGGCTCACCATTTTGTAGGCGAGGCCAGCCTCCTGGAAGTAGGGCTGCCCGAAACACCACTGTATTACATGCCTACGTCATCGCCAGTGAGAAAAAGCCGGCACAAAAAGGTCCGAAATAAATTCTGAGCTAAGGGTGAGAGTAACTCATGAACTAGAAATGCTAGAGAGACAGAATTTGTACCTGAGTCTGCCTTGGATATCCCTGCATCCGAAAATCAACCTTTAAGGGTCGCGGAGGGCAAGCTTCAGACCGGAAATGACCAGCAGGTGGGGCTACTCCGAACGCTCCTCAAAAGCCTCCCCAATGGGATTTTTGTACACACAGCTGTCAAAGAAACAAAGTCAACGTAAGGACGGTCGAATCACCCTCAGAATCATACTGGATTTTCACACGTTTTACACCATTAGAAAGCCCGCCTCAAGGGCTCTCTCTACCGTGAGTTTCGTTAGGCTCACCATTTTGTAGGCGAGGCCAGCCTCCTGGAAGTAGGGCTGCCCGAAACACCACTGTATTACATGCCTACGTCATCGCCAGTGAGAAAAAGCCGGCACAAAAAGGTCCGAAATAAATTCTGAGCTAAGGGTGAGAGTAACTCATGAACTAGAAATGCTAGAGAGACAGAATTTGTACCTGAGTCTGCCTTGGATATCCCTGCATCCGAAAATCAACCTTTAAGGGTCGCGGAGGGCAAGCTTCAGACCGGAAATGACCAGCAGGTGGGGCTACTCCGAACGCTCCTCAAAAGCCTCCCCAATGGGATTTTTGTACACACAGCTGTCAAAGAAACAAAGTCAACGTAAGGACGGTCGAATCACCCTCAGAATCATACTGGATTTTCACAAGTTTTACACCATTAGAAAGCCCGCCTCAAGGGCTCTCTCTACCGTGAGTTTCGTTAGGCTCACCATTTTGTAGGCGAGGCCAGCCTCCTGGAAGTAGGGCTGCCCGAAACACCACTGTATTACATGCCTACGTCATCGCCAGTGAGAAAAAGCCGGCACAAAAAGGTCCGAAATAAATTCTGAGCTAAGGGTGAGAGTAACTCATGAACTAGAAATGCTAGAGAGACAGAATTTGTACCTGAGTCTGCCTTGGATATCCCTGCATCCGAAAATCAACCTTTAAGGGTCGCGGAGGGCAAGCTTCAGACCGGAAATGACCAGCAGGTGGGGCTACTCCGAACGCTCCTCAAAAGCCTCCCCAATGGGATTTTTGTACACACAGCTGTCAAAGAAACAAAGTCAACGTAAGGACGGTCGAATCACCCTCAGAATCATACTGGATTTTCACAAGTTTTACACCATTAGAAAGCCCGCCTCAAGGGCTCTCTCTACCGTGAGTTTCGTTAGGCTCACCATTTTGTAGGCGAGGCCAGCCTCCTGGAAGTAGGGCTGCCCGAAACACCACTGTATTACATGCCTACGTCATCGCCAGTGAGAAAAAGCCGGCACAAAAAGGTCCGAAATAAATTCTGAGCTAAGGGTGAGAGTAACTCATGAACTAGAAATGCTAGAGAGACAGAATTTGTACCTGAGTCTGCCTTGGATATCCCTGCATCCGAAAATCAACCTTTAAGGGTCGCGGAGGGCAAGCTTCAGACCGGAAATGACCAGCAGGTGGGGCTACTCCGAACGCTCCTCAAAAGCCTCCCCAATGGGATTTTTGTACACACAGCTGTCAAAGAAACAAAGTCAACGTAAGGACGGTCGAATCACCCTCAGAATCATACTGGATTTTCACAAGTTTTACACCATTAGAAAGCCCGCCTCAAGGGCTCTCTCTACCGTGAGTTTCGTTAGGCTCACCATTTTGTAGGCGAGGCCAGCCTCCTGGAAGTAGGGCTGCCCGAAACACCACTGTATTACATGCCTACGTCATCGCCAGTGAGAAAAAGCCGGCACAAAAAGGTCCGAAATAAATTCTGAGCTAAGGGTGAGAGTAACTCATGAACTAGAAATGCTAGAGAGACAGAATTTGTACCTGAGTCTGCCTTGGATATCCCTGCATCCGAAAATCAACCTTTAAGGGTCGCGGAGGGCAAGCTTCAGACCGGAAATGACCAGCAGGTGGGGCTACTCCGAACGCTCCTCAAAAGCCTCCCCAATGGGATTTTTGTACACACAGCTGTCAAAGAAACAAAGTCAACGTAAGGACGGTCGAATCACCCTCAGAATCATACTGGATTTTCACAAGTTTTACACCATTAGAAAGCCCGCCTCAAGGGCTCTCTCTACCGTGAGTTTCGTTAGGCTCACCATTTTGTAGGCGAGGCCAGCCTCCTGGAAGTAGGGCTGCCCGAAACACCACTGTATTACATGCCTACGTCATCGCCAGTGAGAAAAAGCCGGCACAAAAAGGTCCGAAATAAATTCTGAGCTAAGGGTGAGAGTAACTCATGAACTAGAAATGCTAGAGAGACAGAATTTGTACCTGAGTCTGCCTTGGATATCCCTGCATCCGAAAATCAACCTTTAAGGGTCGCGGAGGGCAAGCTTCAGACCGGAAATGACCAGCAGGTGGGGCTACTCCGAACGCTCCTCAAAAGCCTCCCCAATGGGATTTTTGTACACACAGCTGTCAAAGAAACAAAGTCAACGTAAGGACGGTCGAATCACCCTCAGAATCATACTGGATTTTCACAAGTTTTACACCATTAGAAAGCCCGCCTCAAGGGCTCTCTCTACCGTGAGTTTCGTTAGGCTCACCATTTTGTAGGCGAGGCCAGCCTCCTGGAAGTAGGGCTGCCCGAAACACCACTGTATTACATGCCTACGTCATCGCCAGTGAGAAAAAGCCGGCACAAAAAGGTCCGAAATAAATTCTGAGCTAAGGGTGAGAGTAACTCATGAACTAGAAATGCTAGAGAGACAGAATTTGTACCTGAGTCTGCCTTGGATATCCCTGCATCCGAAAATCAACCTTTAAGGGTCGCGGAGGGCAAGCTTCAGACCGGAAATGACCAGCAGGTGGGGCTACTCCGAACGCTCCTCAAAAGCCTCCCCAATGGGATTTTTGTACACACAGCTGTCAAAGAAACAAAGTCAACGTAAGGACGGTCGAATCACCCTCAGAATCATACTGGATTTTCACAAGTTTTACACCATTAGAAAGCCCGCCTCAAGGGCTCTCTCTACCGTGAGTTTCGTTAGGCTCACCATTTTGTAGGCGAGGCCAGCCTCCTGGAAGTAGGGCTGCCCGAAACACCACTGTATTACATGCCTACGTCATCGCCAGTGAGAAAAAGCCGGCACAAAAAGGTCCGAAATAAATTCTGAGCTAAGGGTGAGAGTAACTCATGAACTAGAAATGCTAGAGAGACAGAATTTGTACCTGAGTCTGCCTTGGATATCCCTGCATCCGAAAATCAACCTTTAAGGGTCGCGGAGGGCAAGCTTCAGACCGGAAATGACCAGCAGGTGGGGCTACTCCGAACGCTCCTCAAAAGCCTCCCCAATGGGATTTTTGTACACACAGCTGTCAAAGAAACAAAGTCAACGTAAGGACGGTCGAATCACCCTCAGAATCATACTGGATTTTCACAAGTTTTACACCATTAGAAAGCCCGCCTCAAGGGCTCTCTCTACCGTGAGTTTCGTTAGGCTCACCATTTTGTAGGCGAGGCCAGCCTCCTGGAAGTAGGGCTGCCCGAAACACCACTGTATTACATGCCTACGTCATCGCCAGTGAGAAAAAGCCGGCACAAAAAGGTCCGAAATAAATTCTGAGCTAAGGGTGAGAGTAACTCATGAACTAGAAATGCTAGAGAGACAGAATTTGTACCTGAGTCTGCCTTGGATATCCCTGCATCCGAAAATCAACCTTTAAGGGTCGCGGAGGGCAAGCTTCAGACCGGAAATGACCAGCAGGTGGGGCTACTCCGAACGCTCCTCAAAAGCCTCCCCAATGGGATTTTTGTACACACAGCTGTCAAAGAAACAAAGTCAACGTAAGGACGGTCGAATCACCCTCAGAATCATACTGGATTTTCACAAGTTTTACACCATTAGAAAGCCCGCCTCAAGGGCTCTCTCTACCGTGAGTTTCGTTAGGCTCACCATTTTGTAGGCGAGGCCAGCCTCCTGGAAGTAGGGCTGCCCGAAACACCACTGTATTACATGCCTACGTCATCGCCAGTGAGAAAAAGCCGGCACAAAAAGGTCCGAAATAAATTCTGAGCTAAGGGTGAGAGTAACTCATGAACTAGAAATGCTAGAGAGACAGAATTTGTACCTGAGTCTGCCTTGGATATCCCTGCATCCGAAAATCAACCTTTAAGGGTCGCGGAGGGCAAGCTTCAGACCGGAAATGACCAGCAGGTGGGGCTACTCCGAACGCTCCTCAAAAGCCTCCCCAATGGGATTTTTGTACACACAGCTGTCAAAGAAACAAAGTCAACGTAAGGACGGTCGAATCACCCTCAGAATCATACTGGATTTTCACAAGTTTTACACCATTAGAAAGCCCGCCTCAAGGGCTCTCTCTACCGTGAGTTTCGTTAGGCTCACCATTTTGTAGGCGAGGCCAGCCTCCTGGAAGTAGGGCTGCCCGAAACACCACTGTATTACATGCCTACGTCATCGCCAGTGAGAAAAAGCCGGCACAAAAAGGTCCGAAATAAATTCTGAGCTAAGGGTGAGAGTAACTCATGAACTAGAAATGCTAGAGAGACAGAATTTGTACCTGAGTCTGCCTTGGATATCCCTGCATCCGAAAATCAACCTTTAAGGGTCGCGGAGGGCAAGCTTCAGACCGGAAATGACCAGCAGGTGGGGCTACTCCGAACGCTCCTCAAAAGCCTCCCCAATGGGATTTTTGTACACACAGCTGTCAAAGAAACAAAGTCAACGTAAGGACGGTCGAATCACCCTCAGAATCATACTGGATTTTCACAAGTTTTACACCATTAGAAAGCCCGCCTCAAGGGCTCTCTCTACCGTGAGTTTCGTTAGGCTCACCATTTTGTAGGCGAGGCCAGCCTCCTGGAAGTAGGGCTGCCCGAAACACCACTGTATTACATGCCTACGTCATCGCCAGTGAGAAAAAGCCGGCACAAAAAGGTCCGAAATAAATTCTGAGCTAAGGGTGAGAGTAACTCATGAACTAGAAATGCTAGAGAGACAGAATTTGTACCTGAGTCTGCCTTGGATATCCCTGCATCCGAAAATCAACCTTTAAGGGTCGCGGAGGGCAAGCTTCAGACCGGAAATGACCAGCAGGTGGGGCTACTCCGAACGCTCCTCAAAAGCCTCCCCAATGGGATTTTTGTACACACAGCTGTCAAAGAAACAAAGTCAACGTAAGGACGGTCGAATCACCCTCAGAATCATACTGGATTTTCACAAGTTTTACACCATTAGAAAGCCCGCCTCAAGGGCTCTCTCTACCGTGAGTTTCGTTAGGCTCACCATTTTGTAGGCGAGGCCAGCCTCCTGGAAGTAGGGCTGCCCGAAACACCACTGTATTACATGCCTACGTCATCGCCAGTGAGAAAAAGCCGGCACAAAAAGGTCCGAAATAAATTCTGAGCTAAGGGTGAGAGTAACTCATGAACTAGAAATGCTAGAGAGACAGAATTTGTACCTGAGTCTGCCTTGGATATCCCTGCATCCGAAAATCAACCTTTAAGGGTCGCGGAGGGCAAGCTTCAGACCGGAAATGACCAGCAGGTGGGGCTACTCCGAACGCTCCTCAAAAGCCTCCCCAATGGGATTTTTGTACACACAGCTGTCAAAGAAACAAAGTCAACGTAAGGACGGTCGAATCACCCTCAGAATCATACTGGATTTTCACAAGTTTTACACCATTAGAAAGCCCGCCTCAAGGGCTCTCTCTACCGTGAGTTTCGTTAGGCTCACCATTTTGTAGGCGAGGCCAGCCTCCTGGAAGTAGGGCTGCCCGAAACACCACTGTATTACATGCCTACGTCATCGCCAGTGAGAAAAAGCCGGCACAAAAAGGTCCGAAATAAATTCTGAGCTAAGGGTGAGAGTAACTCATGAACTAGAAATGCTAGAGAGACAGAATTTGTACCTGAGTCTGCCTTGGATATCCCTGCATCCGAAAATCAACCTTTAAGGGTCGCGGAGGGCAAGCTTCAGACCGGAAATGACCAGCAGGTGGGGCTACTCCGAACGCTCCTCAAAAGCCTCCCCAATGGGATTTTTGTACACACAGCTGTCAAAGAAACAAAGTCAACGTAAGGACGGTCGAATCACCCTCAGAATCATACTGGATTTTCACAAGTTTTACACCATTAGAAAGCCCGCCTCAAGGGCTCTCTCTACCGTGAGTTTCGTTAGGCTCACCATTTTGTAGGCGAGGCCAGCCTCCTGGAAGTAGGGCTGCCCGAAACACCACTGTATTACATGCCTACGTCATCGCCAGTGAGAAAAAGCCGGCACAAAAAGGTCCGAAATAAATTCTGAGCTAAGGGTGAGAGTAACTCATGAACTAGAAATGCTAGAGAGACAGAATTTGTACCTGAGTCTGCCTTGGATATCCCTGCATCCGAAAATCAACCTTTAAGGGTCGCGGAGGGCAAG
Source organism: Pisaster brevispinus (assembly GCA_023634235.1). Lineage (NCBI taxonomy): Eukaryota > Metazoa > Echinodermata > Asteroidea > Forcipulatida > Asteriidae > Pisaster > Pisaster brevispinus. The sequence goes on from JAMKCF010000208.1 coordinate 11,727, forward strand.
CTTCAGACCGGAAATGACCAGCAGGTGGGGCTACTCCGAACGCTCCTCAAAAGCCTCCCCAATGGGATTTTTGTACACACAGCTGTCAAAGAAACAAAGTCAACGTAAGGACGGTCGAATCACCCTCAGAATCATACTGGATTTTCACAAGTTTTACACCATTAGAAAGCCCGCCTCAAGGGCTCTCTCTACCGTGAGTTTCGTTAGGCTCACCATTTTGTAGGCGAGGCCAGCCTCCTGGAAGTAGGGCTGCCCGAAACACCACTGTATTACATGCCTACGTCATCGCCAGTGAGAAAAAGCCGGCACAAAAAGGTCCGAAATAAATTCTGAGCTAAGGGTGAGAGTAACTCATGAACTAGAAATGCTAGAGAGACAGAATTTGTACCTGAGTCTGCCTTGGATATCCCTGCATCCGAAAATCAACCTTTAAGGGTCGCGGAGGGCAAGCTTCAGACCGGAAATGACCAGCAGGTGGGGCTACTCCGAACGCTCCTCAAAAGCCTCCCCAATGGGATTTTTGTACACACAGCTGTCAAAGAAACAAAGTCAACGTAAGGACGGTCGAATCACCCTCAGAATCATACTGGATTTTCACAAGTTTTACACCATTAGAAAGCCCGCCTCAAGGGCTCTCTCTACCGTGAGTTTCGTTAGGCTCACCATTTTGTAGGCGAGGCCAGCCTCCTGGAAGTAGGGCTGCCCGAAACACCACTGTATTACATGCCTACGTCATCGCCAGTGAGAAAAAGCCGGCACAAAAAGGTCCGAAATAAATTCTGAGCTAAGGGTGAGAGTAACTCATGAACTAGAAATGCTAGAGAGACAGAATTTGTACCTGAGTCTGCCTTGGATATCCCTGCATCCGAAAATCAACCTTTAAGGGTCGCGGAGGGCAAGCTTCAGACCGGAAATGACCAGCAGGTGGGGCTACTCCGAACGCTCCTCAAAAGCCTCCCCAATGGGATTTTTGTACACACAGCTGTCAAAGAAACAAAGTCAACGTAAGGACGGTCGAATCACCCTCAGAATCATACTGGATTTTCACAAGTTTTACACCATTAGAAAGCCCGCCTCAAGGGCTCTCTCTACCGTGAGTTTCGTTAGGCTCACCATTTTGTAGGCGAGGCCAGCCTCCTGGAAGTAGGGCTGCCCGAAACACCACTGTATTACATGCCTACGTCATCGCCAGTGAGAAAAAGCCGGCACAAAAAGGTCCGAAATAAATTCTGAGCTAAGGGTGAGAGTAACTCATGAACTAGAAATGCTAGAGAGACAGAATTTGTACCTGAGTCTGCCTTGGATATCCCTGCATCCGAAAATCAACCTTTAAGGGTCGCGGAGGGCAAGCTTCAGACCGGAAATGACCAGCAGGTGGGGCTACTCCGAACGCTCCTCAAAAGCCTCCCCAATGGGATTTTTGTACACACAGCTGTCAAAGAAACAAAGTCAACGTAAGGACGGTCGAATCACCCTCAGAATCATACTGGATTTTCACAAGTTTTACACCATTAGAAAGCCCGCCTCAAGGGCTCTCTCTACCGTGAGTTTCGTTAGGCTCACCATTTTGTAGGCGAGGCCAGCCTCCTGGAAGTAGGGCTGCCCGAAACACCACTGTATTACATGCCTACGTCATCGCCAGTGAGAAAAAGCCGGCACAAAAAGGTCCGAAATAAATTCTGAGCTAAGGGTGAGAGTAACTCATGAACTAGAAATGCTAGAGAGACAGAATTTGTACCTGAGTCTGCCTTGGATATCCCTGCATCCGAAAATCAACCTTTAAGGGTCGCGGAGGGCAAGCTTCAGACCGGAAATGACCAGCAGGTGGGGCTACTCCGAACGCTCCTCAAAAGCCTCCCCAATGGGATTTTTGTACACACAGCTGTCAAAGAAACAAAGTCAACGTAAGGACGGTCGAATCACCCTCAGAATCATACTGGATTTTCACAAGTTTTACACCATTAGAAAGCCCGCCTCAAGGGCTCTCTCTACCGTGAGTTTCGTTAGGCTCACCATTTTGTAGGCGAGGCCAGCCTCCTGGAAGTAGGGCTGCCCGAAACACCACTGTATTACATGCCTACGTCATCGCCAGTGAGAAAAAGCCGGCACAAAAAGGTCCGAAATAAATTCTGAGCTAAGGGTGAGAGTAACTCATGAACTAGAAATGCTAGAGAGACAGAATTTGTACCTGAGTCTGCCTTGGATATCCCTGCATCCGAAAATCAACCTTTAAGGGTCGCGGAGGGCAAGCTTCAGACCGGAAATGACCAGCAGGTGGGGCTACTCCGAACGCTCCTCAAAAGCCTCCCCAATGGGATTTTTGTACACACAGCTGTCAAAGAAACAAAGTCAACGTAAGGACGGTCGAATCACCCTCAGAATCATACTGGATTTTCACAAGTTTTACACCATTAGAAAGCCCGCCTCAAGGGCTCTCTCTACCGTGAGTTTCGTTAGGCTCACCATTTTGTAGGCGAGGCCAGCCTCCTGGAAGTAGGGCTGCCCGAAACACCACTGTATTACATGCCTACGTCATCGCCAGTGAGAAAAAGCCGGCACAAAAAGGTCCGAAATAAATTCTGAGCTAAGGGTGAGAGTAACTCATGAACTAGAAATGCTAGAGAGACAGAATTTGTACCTGAGTCTGCCTTGGATATCCCTGCATCCGAAAATCAACCTTTAAGGGTCGCGGAGGGCAAGCTTCAGACCGGAAATGACCAGCAGGTGGGGCTACTCCGAACGCTCCTCAAAAGCCTCCCCAATGGGATTTTTGTACACACAGCTGTCAAAGAAACAAAGTCAACGTAAGGACGGTCGAATCACCCTCAGAATCATACTGGATTTTCACAAGTTTTACACCATTAGAAAGCCCGCCTCAAGGGCTCTCTCTACCGTGAGTTTCGTTAGGCTCACCATTTTGTAGGCGAGGCCAGCCTCCTGGAAGTAGGGCTGCCCGAAACACCACTGTATTACATGCCTACGTCATCGCCAGTGAGAAAAAGCCGGCACAAAAAGGTCCGAAATAAATTCTGAGCTAAGGGTGAGAGTAACTCATGAACTAGAAATGCTAGAGAGACAGAATTTGTACCTGAGTCTGCCTTGGATATCCCTGCATCCGCAAATCAACCTTTAAGGGTCGCGGAGGGCAAGCTTCAGACCGGAAATGACCAGCAGGTGGGGCTACTCCGAACGCTCCTCAAAAGCCTCCCCAATGGGATTTTTGTACACACAGCTGTCAAAGAAACAAAGTCAACGTAAGGACGGTCGAATCACCCTCAGAATCATACTGGATTTTCACAAGTTTTACACCATTAGAAAGCCCGCCTCAAGGGCTCTCTCTACCGTGAGTTTCGTTAGGCTCACCATTTTGTAGGCGAGGCCAGCCTCCTGGAAGTAGGGCTGCCCGAAACACCACTGTATTACATGCCTACGTCATCGCCAGTGAGAAAAAGCCGGCACAAAAAGGTCCGAAATAAATTCTGAGCTAAGGGTGAGAGTAACTCATGAACTAGAAATGCTAGAGAGACAGAATTTGTACCTGAGTCTGCCTTGGATATCCCTGCATCCGAAAATCAACCTTTAAGGGTCGCGGAGGGCAAGCTTCAGACCGGAAATGACCAGCAGGTGGGGCTACTCCGAACGCTCCTCAAAAGCCTCCCCAATGGGATTTTTGTACACACAGCTGTCAAAGAAACAAAGTCAACGTAAGGACGGTCGAATCACCCTCAGAATCATACTGGATTTTCACAAGTTTTACACCATTAGAAAGCCCGCCTCAAGGGCTCTCTCTACCGTGAGTTTCGTTAGGCTCACCATTTTGTAGGCGAGGCCAGCCTCCTGGAAGTAGGGCTGCCCGAAACACCACTGTATTACATGCCTACGTCATCGCCAGTGAGAAAAAGCCGGCACAAAAAGGTCCGAAATAAATTCTGAGCTAAGGGTGAGAGTAACTCATGAACTAGAAATGCTAGAGAGACAGAATTTGTACCTGAGTCTGCCTTGGATATCCCTGCATCCGAAAATCAACCTTTAAGGGTCGCGGAGGGCAAGCTTCAGACCGGAAATGACCAGCAGGTGGGGCTACTCCGAACGCTCCTCAAAAGCCTCCCCAATGGGATTTTTGTACACACAGCTGTCAAAGAAACAAAGTCAACGTAAGGACGGTCGAATCACCCTCAGAATCATACTGGATTTTCACAAGTTTTACACCATTAGAAAGCCCGCCTCAAGGGCTCTCTCTACCGTGAGTTTCGTTAGGCTCACCATTTTGTAGGCGAGGCCAGCCTCCTGGAAGTAGGGCTGCCCGAAACACCACTGTATTACATGCCTACGTCATCGCCAGTGAGAAAAAGCCGGCACAAAAAGGTCCGAAATAAATTCTGAGCTAAGGGTGAGAGTAACTCATGAACTAGAAATGCTAGAGAGACAGAATTTGTACCTGAGTCTGCCTTGGATATCCCTGCATCCGAAAATCAACCTTTAAGGGTCGCGGAGGGCAAGCTTCAGACCGGAAATGACCAGCAGGTGGGGCTACTCCGAACGCTCCTCAAAAGCCTCCCCAATGGGATTTTTGTACACACAGCTGTCAAAGAAACAAAGTCAACGTAAGGACGGTCGAATCACCCTCAGAATCATACTGGATTTTCACAAGTTTTACACCATTAGAAAGCCCGCCTCAAGGGCTCTCTCTACCGTGAGTTTCGTTAGGCTCACCATTTTGTAGGCGAGGCCAGCCTCCTGGAAGTAGGGCTGCCCGAAACACCACTGTATTACATGCCTACGTCATCGCCAGTGAGAAAAAGCCGGCACAAAAAGGTCCGAAATAAATTCTGAGCTAAGGGTGAGAGTAACTCATGAACTAGAAATGCTAGAGAGACAGAATTTGTACCTGAGTCTGCCTTGGATATCCCTGCATCCGAAAATCAACCTTTAAGGGTCGCGGAGGGCAAGCTTCAGACCGGAAATGACCAGCAGGTGGGGCTACTCCGAACGCTCCTCAAAAGCCTCCCCAATGGGATTTTTGTACACACAGCTGTCAAAGAAACAAAGTCAACGTAAGGACGGTCGAATCACCCTCAGAATCATACTGGATTTTCACAAGTTTTACACCATTAGAAAGCCCGCCACAAGGGCTCTCTCTACCGTGAGTTTCGTTAGGCTCACCATTTTGTAGGCGAGGCCAGCCTCCTGGAAGTAGGGCTGCCCGAAACACCACTGTATTACATGCCTACGTCATCGCCAGTGAGAAAAAGCCGGCACAAAAAGGTCCGAAATAAATTCTGAGCTAAGGGTGAGAGTAACTCATGAACTAGAAATGCTAGAGAGACAGAATTTGTACCTGAGTCTGCCTTGGATATCCCTGCATCCGAAAATCAACCTTTAAGGGTCGCGGAGGGCAAGCTTCAGACCGGAAATGACCAGCAGGTGGGGCTACTCCGAACGCTCCTCAAAAGCCTCCCCAATGGGATTTTTGTACACACAGCTGTCAAAGAAACAAAGTCAACGTAAGGACGGTCGAATCACCCTCAGAATCATACTGGATTTTCACAAGTTTTACACCATTAGAAAGCCCGCCTCAAGGGCTCTCTCTACCGTGAGTTTCGTTAGGCTCACCATTTTGTAGGCGAGGCCAGCCTCCTGGAAGTAGGGCTGCCCGAAACACCACTGTATTACATGCCTACGTCATCGCCAGTGAGAAAAAGCCGGCACAAAAAGGTCCGAAATAAATTCTGAGCTAAGGGTGAGAGTAACTCATGAACTAGAAATGCTAGAGAGACAGAATTTGTACCTGAGTCTGCCTTGGATATCCCTGCATCCGAAAATCAACCTTTAAGGGTCGCGGAGGGCAAGCTTCAGACCGGAAATGACCAGCAGGTGGGGCTACTCCGAACGCTCCTCAAAAGCCTCCCCAATGGGATTTTTGTACACACAGCTGTCAAAGAAACAAAGTCAACGTAAGGACGGTCGAATCACCCTCAGAATCATACTGGATTTTCACAAGTTTTACACCATTAGAAAGCCCGCCTCAAGGGCTCTCTCTACCGTGAGTTTCGTTAGGCTCACCATTTTGTAGGCGAGGCCAGCCTCCTGGAAGTAGGGCTGCCCGAAACACCACTGTATTACATGCCTACGTCATCGCCAGTGAGAAAAAGCCGGCACAAAAAGGTCCGAAATAAATTCTGAGCTAAGGGTGAGAGTAACTCATGAACTAGAAATGCTAGAGAGACAGAATTTGTACCTGAGTCTGCCTTGGATATCCCTGCATCCGAAAATCAACCTTTAAGGGTCGCGGAGGGCAAGCTTCAGACCGGAAATGACCAGCAGGTGGGGCTACTCCGAACGCTCCTCAAAAGCCTCCCCAATGGGATTTTTGTACACACAGCTGTCAAAGAAACAAAGTCAACGTAAGGACGGTCGAATCACCCTCAGAATCATACTGGATTTTCACAAGTTTTACACCATTAGAAAGCCCGCCTCAAGGGCTCTCTCTACCGTGAGTTTCGTTAGGCTCACCATTTTGTAGGCGAGGCCAGCCTCCTGGAAGTAGGGCTGCCCGAAACACCACTGTATTACATGCCTACGTCATCGCCAGTGAGAAAAAGCCGGCACAAAAAGGTCCGAAATAAATTCTGAGCTAAGGGTGAGAGTAACTCATGAACTAGAAATGCTAGAGAGACAGAATTTGTACCTGAGTCTGCCTTGGATATCCCTGCATCCGAAAATCAACCTTTAAGGGTCGCGGAGGGCAAGCTTCAGACCGGAAATGACCAGCAGGTGGGGCTACTCCGAACGCTCCTCAAAAGCCTCCCCAATGGGATTTTTGTACACACAGCTGTCAAAGAAACAAAGTCAACGTAAGGACGGTCGAATCACCCTCAGAATCATACTGGATTTTCACAAGTTTTACACCATTAGAAAGCCCGCCTCAAGGGCTCTCTCTACCGTGAGTTTCGTTAGGCTCACCATTTTGTAGGCGAGGCCAGCCTCCTGGAAGTAGGGCTGCCCGAAACACCACTGTATTACATGCCTACGTCATCGCCAGTGAGAAAAAGCCGGCACAAAAAGGTCCGAAATAAATTCTGAGCTAAGGGTGAGAGTAACTCATGAACTAGAAATGCTAGAGAGACAGAATTTGTACCTGAGTCTGCCTTGGATATCCCTGCATCCGAAAATCAACCTTTAAGGGTCGCGGAGGGCAAGCTTCAGACCGGAAATGACCAGCAGGTGGGGCTACTCCGAACGCTCCTCAAAAGCCTCCCCAATGGGATTTTTGTACACACAGCTGTCAAAGAAACAAAGTCAACGTAAGGACGGTCGAATCACCCTCAGAATCATACTGGATTTTCACAAGTTTTACACCATTAGAAAGCCCGCCTCAAGGGCTCTCTCTACCGTGAGTTTCGTTAGGCTCACCATTTTGTAGGCGAGGCCAGCCTCCTGGAAGTAGGGCTGCCCGAAACACCACTGTATTACATGCCTACGTCATCGCCAGTGAGAAAAAGCCGGCACAAAAAGGTCCGAAATAAATTCTGAGCTAAGGGTGAGAGTAACTCATGAACTAGAAATGCTAGAGAGACAGAATTTGTACCTGAGTCTGCCTTGGATATCCCTGCATCCGAAAATCAACCTTTAAGGGTCGCGGAGGGCAAGCTTCAGACCGGAAATGACCAGCAGGTGGGGCTACTCCGAACGCTCCTCAAAAGCCTCCCCAATGGGATTTTTGTACACACAGCTGTCAAAGAAACAAAGTCAACGTAAGGACGGTCGAATCACCCTCAGAATCATACTGGATTTTCACAAGTTTTACACCATTAGAAAGCCCGCCTCAAGGGCTCTCTCTACCGTGAGTTTCGTTAGGCTCACCATTTTGTAGGCGAGGCCAGCCTCCTGGAAGTAGGGCTGCCCGAAACACCACTGTATTACATGCCTACGTCATCGCCAGTGAGAAAAAGCCGGCACAAAAAGGTCCGAAATAAATTCTGAGCTAAGGGTGAGAGTAACTCATGAACTAGAAATGCTAGAGAGACAGAATTTGTACCTGAGTCTGCCTTGGATATCCCTGCATCCGAAAATCAACCTTTAAGGGTCGCGGAGGGCAAGCTTCAGACCGGAAATGACCAGCAGGTGGGGCTACTCCGAACGCTCCTCAAAAGCCTCCCCAATGGGATTTTTGTACACACAGCTGTCAAAGAAACAAAGTCAACGTAAGGACGGTCGAATCACCCTCAGAATCATACTGGATTTTCACAAGTTTTACACCATTAGAAAGCCCGCCACAAGGGCTCTCTCTACCGTGAGTTTCGTTAGGCTCACCATTTTGTAGGCGAGGCCAGCCTCCTGGAAGTAGGGCTGCCCGAAACACCACTGTATTACATGCCTACGTCATCGCCAGTGAGAAAAAGCCGGCACAAAAAGGTCCGAAATAAATTCTGAGCTAAGGGTGAGAGTAACTCATGAACTAGAAATGCTAGAGAGACAGAATTTGTACCTGAGTCTGCCTTGGATATCCCTGCATCCGAAAATCAACCTTTAAGGGTCGCGGAGGGCAAGCTTCAGACCGGAAATGACCAGCAGGTGGGGCTACTCCGAACGCTCCTCAAAAGCCTCCCCAATGGGATTTTTGTACACACAGCTGTCAAAGAAACAAAGTCAACGTAAGGACGGTCGAATCACCCTCAGAATCATACTGGATTTTCACAAGTTTTACACCATTAGAAAGCCCGCCTCAAGGGCTCTCACTACCGTGAGTTTCGTTAGGCTCACCATTTTGTAGGCGAGGCCAGCCTCCTGGAAGTAGGGCTGCCCGAAACACCACTGTATTACATGCCTACGTCATCGCCAGTGAGAAAAAGCCGGCACAAAAAGGTCCGAAATAAATTCTGAGCTAAGGGTGAGAGTAACTCATGAACTAGAAATGCTAGAGAGACAGAATTTGTACCTGAGTCTGCCTTGGATATCCCTGCATCCGAAAATCAACCTTTAAGGGTCGCGGAGGGCAAGCTTCAGACCGGAAATGACCAGCAGGTGGGGCTACTCCGAACGCTCCTCAAAAGCCTCCCCAATGGGATTTTTGTACACACAGCTGTCAAAGAAACAAAGTCAACGTAAGGACGGTCGAATCACCCTCAGAATCATACTGGATTTTCACAAGTTTTACACCATTAGAAAGCCCGCCTCAAGGGCTCTCTCTACCGTGAGTTTCGTTAGGCTCACCATTTTGTAGGCGAGGCCAGCCTCCTGGAAGTAGGGCTGCCCGAAACACCACTGTATTACATGCCTACGTCATCGCCAGTGAGAAAAAGCCGGCACAAAAAGGTCCGAAATAAATTCTGAGCTAAGGGTGAGAGTAACTCATGAACTAGAAATGCTAGAGAGACAGAATTTGTACCTGAGTCTGCCTTGGATATCCCTGCATCCGAAAATCAACCTTTAAGGGTCGCGGAGGGCAAGCTTCAGACCGGAAATGACCAGCAGGTGGGGCTACTCCGAACGCTCCTCAAAAGCCTCCCCAATGGGATTTTTGTACACACAGCTGTCAAAGAAACAAAGTCAACGTAAGGACGGTCGAATCACCCTCAGAATCATACTGGATTTTCACAAGTTTTACACCATTAGAAAGCCCGCCTCAAGGGCTCTCTCTACCGTGAGTTTCGTTAGGCTCACCATTTTGTAGGCGAGGCCAGCCTCCTGGAAGTAGGGCTGCCCGAAACACCACTGTATTACATGCCTACGTCATCGCCAGTGAGAAAAAGCCGGCACAAAAAGGTCCGAAATAAATTCTGAGCTAAGGGTGAGAGTAACTCATGAACTAGAAATGCTAGAGAGACAGAATTTGTACCTGAGTCTGCCTTGGATATCCCTGCATCCGAAAATCAACCTTTAAGGGTCGCGGAGGGCAAGCTTCAGACCGGAAATGACCAGCAGGTGGGGCTACTCCGAACGCTCCTCAAAAGCCTCCCCAATGGGATTTTTGTACACACAGCTGTCAAAGAAACAAAGTCAACGTAAGGACGGTCGAATCACCCTCAGAATCATACTGGATTTTCACAAGTTTTACACCATTAGAAAGCCCGCCTCAAGGGCTCTCTCTACCGTGAGTTTCGTTAGGCTCACCATTTTGTAGGCGAGGCCAGCCTCCTGGAAGTAGGGCTGCCCGAAACACCACTGTATTACATGCCTACGTCATCGCCAGTGAGAAAAAGCCGGCACAAAAAGGTCCGAAATAAATTCTGAGCTAAGGGTGAGAGTAACTCATGAACTAGAAATGCTAGAGAGACAGAATTTGTACCTGAGTCTGCCTTGGATATCCCTGCATCCGAAAATCAACCTTTAAGGGTCGCGGAGGGCAAGCTTCAGACCGGAAATGACCAGCAGGTGGGGCTACTCCGAACGCTCCTCAAAAGCCTCCCCAATGGGATTTTTGTACACACAGCTGTCAAAGAAACAAAGTCAACGTAAGGACGGTCGAATCACCCTCAGAATCATACTGGATTTTCACAAGTTTTACACCATTAGAAAGCCCGCCTCAAGGGCTCTCTCTACCGTGAGTTTCGTTAGGCTCACCATTTTGTAGGCGAGGCCAGCCTCCTGGAAGTAGGGCTGCCCGAAACACCACTGTATTACATGCCTACGTCATCGCCAGTGAGAAAAAGCCGGCACAAAAAGGTCCGAAATAAATTCTGAGCTAAGGGTGAGAGTAACTCATGAACTAGAAATGCTAGAGAGACAGAATTTGTACCTGAGTCTGCCTTGGATATCCCTGCATCCGCAAATCAACCTTTAAGGGTCGCGGAGGGCAAGCTTCAGACCGGAAATGACCAGCAGGTGGGGCTACTCCGAACGCTCCTCAAAAGCCTCCCCAATGGGATTTTTGTACACACAGCTGTCAAAGAAACAAAGTCAACGTAAGGACGGTCGAATCACCCTCAGAATCATACTGGATTTTCACAAGTTTTACACCATTAGAAAGCCCGCCTCAAGGGCTCTCTCTACCGTGAGTTTCGTTAGGCTCACCATTTTGTAGGCGAGGCCAGCCTCCTGGAAGTAGGGCTGCCCGAAACACCACTGTATTACATGCCTACGTCATCGCCAGTGAGAAAAAGCCGGCACAAAAAGGTCCGAAATAAATTCTGAGCTAAGGGTGAGAGTAACTCATGAACTAGAAATGCTAGAGAGACAGAATTTGTACCTGAGTCTGCCTTGGATATCCCTGCATCCGAAAATCAACCTTTAAGGGTCGCGGAGGGCAAGCTTCAGACCGGAAATGACCAGCAGGTGGGGCTACTCCGAACGCTCCTCAAAAGCCTCCCCAATGGGATTTTTGTACACACAGCTGTCAAAGAAACAAAGTCAACGTAAGGACGGTCGAATCACCCTCAGAATCATACTGGATTTTCACAAGTTTTACACCATTAGAAAGCCCGCCTCAAGGGCTCTCTCTACCGTGAGTTTCGTTAGGCTCACCATTTTGTAGGCGAGGCCAGCCTCCTGGAAGTAGGGCTGCCCGAAACACCACTGTATTACATGCCTACGTCATCGCCAGTGAGAAAAAGCCGGCACAAAAAGGTCCGAAATAAATTCTGAGCTAAGGGTGAGAGTAACTCATGAACTAGAAATGCTAGAGAGACAGAATTTGTACCTGAGTCTGCCTTGGATATCCCTGCATCCGAAAATCAACCTTTAAGGGTCGCGGAGGGCAAGCTTCAGACCGGAAATGACCAGCAGGTGGGGCTACTCCGAACGCTCCTCAAAAGCCTCCCCAATGGTATTTTTGTACACACAGCTGTCAAAGAAACAAAGTCAACGTAAGGACGGTCGAATCACCCTCAGAATCATACTGGATTTTCACAAGTTTTACACCATTAGAAAGCCCGCCTCAAGGGCTCTCTCTACCGTGAGTTTCGTTAGGCTCACCATTTTGTAGGCGAGGCCAGCCTCCTGGAAGTAGGGCTGCCCGAAACACCACTGTATTACATGCCTACGTCATCGCCAGTGAGAAAAAGCCGGCACAAAAAGGTCCGAAATAAATTCTGAGCTAAGGGTGAGAGTAACTCATGAACTAGAAATGCTAGAGAGACAGAATTTGTACCTGAGTCTGCCTTGGATATCCCTGCATCCGAAAATTAACCTTTAAGGGTCGCGGAGGGCAAGCTTCAGACCGGAAATGACCAGCAGGTGGGGCTACTCCGAACGCTCCTCAAAAGCCTCCCCAATGGGATTTTTGTACACACAGCTGTCAAAGAAACAAAGTCAACGTAAGGACGGTCGAATCACCCTCAGAATCATACTGGATTTTCACAAGTTTTACACCATTAGAAAGCCCGCCTCAAGGGCTCTCTCTACCGTGAGTTTCGTTAGGCTCACCATTTTGTAGGCGAGGCCAGCCTCCTGGAAGTAGGGCTGCCCGAAACACCACTGTATTACATGCCTACGTCATCGCCAGTGAGAAAAAGCCGGCACAAAAAGGTCCGAAATAAATTCTGAGCTAAGGGTGAGAGTAACTCATGAACTAGAAATGCTAGAGAGACAGAATTTGTACCTGAGTCTGCCTTGGATATCCCTGCATCCGAAAATCAACCTTTAAGGGTCGCGGAGGGCAAGCTTCAGACCGGAAATGACCAGCAGGTGGGGCTACTCCGAACGCTCCTCAAAAGCCTCCCCAATGGGATTTTTGTACACACAGCTGTCAAAGAAACAAAGTCAACGTAAGGACGGTCGAATCACCCTCAGAATCATACTGGATTTTCACAAGTTTTACACCATTAGAAAGCCCGCCTCAAGGGCTCTCTCTACCGTGAGTTTCGTTAGGCTCACCATTTTGTAGGCGAGGCCAGCCTCCTGGAAGTAGGGCTGCCCGAAACACCACTGTATTACATGCCTACGTCATCGCCAGTGAGAAAAAGCCGGCACAAAAAGGTCCGAAATAAATTCTGAGCTAAGGGTGAGAGTAACTCATGAACTAGAAATGCTAGAGAGACAGAATTTGTACCTGAGTCTGCCTTGGATATCCCTGCATCCGAAAATCAACCTTTAAGGGTCGCGGAGGGCAAGCTTCAGACCGGAAATGACCAGCAGGTGGGGCTACTCCGAACGCTCCTCAAAAGCCTCCCCAATGGGATTTTTGTACACACAGCTGTCAAAGAAACAAAGTCAACGTAAGGACGGTCGAATCACCCTCAGAATCATACTGGATTTTCACAAGTTTTACACCATTAGAAAGCCCGCCTCAAGGGCTCTCTCTACCGTGAGTTTCGTTAGGCTCACCATTTTGTAGGCGAGGCCAGCCTCCTGGAAGTAGGGCTGCCCGAAACACCACTGTATTACATGCCTACGTCATCGCCAGTGAGAAAAAGCCGGCACAAAAAGGTCCGAAATAAATTCTGAGCTAAGGGTGAGAGTAACTCATGAACTAGAAATGCTAGAGAGACAGAATTTGTACCTGAGTCTGCCTTGGATATCCCTGCATCCGAAAATCAACCTTTAAGGGTCGCGGAGGGCAAGCTTCAGACCGGAAATGACCAGCAGGTGGGGCTACTCCGAACGCTCCTCAAAAGCCTCCCCAATGGGATTTTTGTACACACAGCTGTCAAAGAAACAAAGTCAACGTAAGGACGGTCGAATCACCCTCAGAATCATACTGGATTTTCACAAGTTTTACACCATTAGAAAGCCCGCCTCAAGGGCTCTCTCTACCGTGAGTTTCGTTAGGCTCACCATTTTGTAGGCGAGGCCAGCCTCCTGGAAGTAGGGCTGCCCGAAACACCACTGTATTACATGCCTACGTCATCGCCAGTGAGAAAAAGCCGGCACAAAAAGGTCCGAAATAAATTCTGAGCTAAGGGTGAGAGTAACTCATGAACTAGAAATGCTAGAGAGACAGAATTTGTACCTGAGTCTGCCTTGGATATCCCTGCATCCGAAAATCAACCTTTAAGGGTCGCGGAGGGCAAGCTTCAGACCGGAAATGACCAGCAGGTGGGGCTACTCCGAACGCTCCTCAAAAGCCTCCCCAATGGGATTTTTGTACACACAGCTGTCAAAGAAACAAAGTCAACGTAAGGACGGTCGAATCACCCTCAGAATCATACTGGATTTTCACAAGTTTTACACCATTAGAAAGCCCGCCTCAAGGGCTCTCTCTACCGTGAGTTTCGTTAGGCTCACCATTTTGTAGGCGAGGCCAGCCTCCTGGAAGTAGGGCTGCCCGAAACACCACTGTATTACATGCCTACGTCATCGCCAGTGAGAAAAAGCCGGCACAAAAAGGTCCGAAATAAATTCTGAGCTAAGGGTGAGAGTAACTCATGAACTAGAAATGCTAGAGAGACAGAATTTGTACCTGAGTCTGCCTTGGATATCCCTGCATCCGAAAATCAACCTTTAAGGGTCGCGGAGGGCAAGCTTCAGACCGGAAATGACCAGCAGGTGGGGCTACTCCGAACGCTCCTCAAAAGCCTCCCCAATGGGATTTTTGTACACACAGCTGTCAAAGAAACAAAGTCAACGTAAGGACGGTCGAATCACCCTCAGAATCATACTGGATTTTCACAAGTTTTACACCATTAGAAAGCCCGCCTCAAGGGCTCTCTCTACCGTGAGTTTCGTTAGGCTCACCATTTTGTAGGCGAGGCCAGCCTCCTGGAAGTAGGGCTGCCCGAAACACCACTGTATTACATGCCTACGTCATCGCCAGTGAGAAAAAGCCGGCACAAAAAGGTCCGAAATAAATTCTGAGCTAAGGGTGAGAGTAACTCATGAACTAGAAATGCTAGAGAGACAGAATTTGTACCTGAGTCTGCCTTGGATATCCCTGCATCCGAAAATCAACCTTTAAGGGTCGCGGAGGGCAAGCTTCAGACCGGAAATGACCAGCAGGTGGGGCTACTCCGAACGCTCCTCAAAAGCCTCCCCAATGGGATTTTTGTACACACAGCTGTCAAAGAAACAAAGTCAACGTAAGGACGGTCGAATCACCCTCAGAATCATACTGGATTTTCACAAGTTTTACACCATTAGAAAGCCCGCCTCAAGGGCTCTCTCTACCGTGAGTTTCGTTAGGCTCACCATTTTGTAGGCGAGGCCAGCCTCCTGGAAGTAGGGCTGCCCGAAACACCACTGTATTACATGCCTACGTCATCGCCAGTGAGAAAAAGCCGGCACAAAAAGGTCCGAAATAAATTCTGAGCTAAGGGTGAGAGTAACTCATGAACTAGAAATGCTAGAGAGACAGAATTTGTACCTGAGTCTGCCTTGGATATCCCTGCATCCGAAAATTAACCTTTAAGGGTCGCGGAGGGCAAGCTTCAGACCGGAAATGACCAGCAGGTGGGGCTACTCCGAACGCTCCTCAAAAGCCTCCCCAATGGGATTTTTGTACACACAGCTGTCAAAGAAACAAAGTCAACGTAAGGACGGTCGAATCACCCTCAGAATCATACTGGATTTTCACAAGTTTTACACCATTAGAAAGCCCGCCTCAAGGGCTCTCTCTACCGTGAGTTTCGTTAGGCTCACCATTTTGTAGGCGAGGCCAGCCTCCTGGAAGTAGGGCTGCCCGAAACACCACTGTATTACATGCCTACGTCATCGCCAGTGAGAAAAAGCCGGCACAAAAAGGTCCGAAATAAATTCTGAGCTAAGGGTGAGAGTAACTCATGAACTAGAAATGCTAGAGAGACAGAATTTGTACCTGAGTCTGCCTTGGATATCCCTGCATCCGAAAATCAACCTTTAAGGGTCGCGGAGGGCAAGCTTCAGACCGGAAATGACCAGCAGGTGGGGCTACTCCGAACGCTCCTCAAAAGCCTCCCCAATGGGATTTTTGTACACACAGCTGTCAAAGAAACAAAGTCAACGTAAGGACGGTCGAATCACCCTCAGAATCATACTGGATTTTCACAAGTTTTACACCATTAGAAAGCCCGCCTCAAGGGCTCTCTCTACCGTGAGTTTCGTTAGGCTCACCATTTTGTAGGCGAGGCCAGCCTCCTGGAAGTAGGGCTGCCCGAAACACCACTGTATTACATGCCTACGTCATCGCCAGTGAGAAAAAGCCGGCCCAAAAAGGTCCGAAATAAATTCTGAGCTAAGGGTGAGAGTAACTCATGAACTAGAAATGCTAGAGAGACAGAATTTGTACCTGAGTCTGCCTTGGATATCCCTGCATCCGAAAATCAACCTTTAAGGGTCGCGGAGGGCAAGCTTCAGACCGGAAATGACCAGCAGGTGGGGCTACTCCGAACGCTCCTCAAAAGCCTCCCCAATGGGATTTTTGTACACACAGCTGTCAAAGAAACAAAGTCAACGTAAGGACGGTCGAATCACCCTCAGAATCATACTGGATTTTCACAAGTTTTACACCATTAGAAAGCCCGCCTCAAGGGCTCTCTCTACCGTGAGTTTCGTTAGGCTCACCATTTTGTAGGCGAGGCCAGCCTCCTGGAAGTAGGGCTGCCCGAAACACCACTGTATTACATGCCTACGTCATCGCCAGTGAGAAAAAGCCGGCACAAAAAGGTCCGAAATAAATTCTGAGCTAAGGGTGAGAGTAACTCATGAACTAGAAATGCTAGAGAGACAGAATTTGTACCTGAGTCTGCCTTGGATATCCCTGCATCCGAAAATCAACCTTTAAGGGTCGCGGAGGGCAAGCTTCAGACCGGAAATGACCAGCAGGTGGGGCTACTCCGAACGCTCCTCAAAAGCCTCCCCAATGGGATTTTTGTACACACAGCTGTCAAAGAAACAAAGTCAACGTAAGGACATTCGAATCACCCTCAGAATCATACTGGATTTTCACAAGTTTTACACCATTAGAAAGCCCGCCTCAAGGGCTCTCTCTACCGTGAGTTTCGTTAGGCTCACCATTTTGTAGGCGAGGCCAGCCTCCTGGAAGTAGGGCTGCCCGAAACACCACTGTATTACATGCCTACGTCATCGCCAGTGAGAAAAAGCCGGCACAAAAAGGTCCGAAATAAATTCTGAGCTAAGGGTGAGAGTAACTCATGAACTAGAAATGCTAGAGAGACAGAATTTGTACCTGAGTCTGCCTCGGATATCCCTGCATCCGAAAATTAACCTTTAAGGGTCGCGGAGGGCAAGCTTCAGACCGGAAATGACCAGCAGGTGGGGCTACTCCGAACGCTCCTCAAAAGCCTCCCCAATGGGATTTTTGTACACACAGCTGTCAAAGAAACAAAGTCAACGTAAGGACGGTCGAATCACCCTCAGAATCATACTGGATTTTCACAAGTTTTACACCATTAGAAAGCCCGCCTCAAGGGCTCTCTCTACCGTGAGTTTCGTTAGGCTCACCATTTTGTAGGCGAGGCCAGCCTCCTGGAAGTAGGGCTGCCCGAAACACCACTGTATTACATGCCTACGTCATCGCCAGTGAGAAAAAGCCGGCACAAAAAGGTCCGAAATAAATTCTGAGCTAAGGGTGAGAGTAACTCATGAACTAGAAATGCTAGAGAGACAGAATTTGTACCTGAGTCTGCCTTGGATATCCCTGCATCCGAAAATCAACCTTTAAGGGTCGCGGAGGGCAAGCTTCAGACCGGAAATGACCAGCAGGTGGGGCTACTCCGAACGCTCCTCAAAAGCCTCCCCAATGGGATTTTTGTACACACAGCTGTCAAAGAAACAAAGTCAACGTAAGGACGGTCGAATCACCCTCAGAATCATACTGGATTTTCACAAGTTTTACACCATTAGAAAGCCCGCCTCAAGGGCTCTCTCTACCGTGAGTTTCGTTAGGCTCACCATTTTGTAGGCGAGGCCAGCCTCCTGGAAGTAGGGCTGCCCGAAACACCACTGTATTACATGCCTACGTCATCGCCAGTGAGAAAAAGCCGGCACAAAAAGGTCCGAAATAAATTCTGAGCTAAGGGTGAGAGTAACTCATGAACTAGAAATGCTAGAGAGACAGAATTTGTACCTGAGTCTGCCTTGGATATCCCTGCATCCGAAAATCAACCTTTAAGGGTCGCGGAGGGCAAGCTTCAGACCGGAAATGACCAGCAGGTGGGGCTACTCCGAACGCTCCTCAAAAGCCTCCCCAATGGGATTTTTGTACACACAGCTGTCAAAGAAACAAAGTCAACGTAAGGACGGTCGAATCACCCTCAGAATCATACTGGATTTTCACAAGTTTTACACCATTAGAAAGCCCGCCTCAAGGGCTCTCTCTACCGTGAGTTTCGTTAGGCTCACCATTTTGTAGGCGAGGCCAGCCTCCTGGAAGTAGGGCTGCCCGAAACACCACTGTATTACATGCCTACGTCATCGCCAGTGAGAAAAAGCCGGCACAAAAAGGTCCGAAATAAATTCTGAGCTAAGGGTGAGAGTAACTCATGAACTAGAAATGCTAGAGAGACAGAATTTGTACCTGAGTCTGCCTTGGATATCCCTGCATCCGAAAATCAACCTTTAAGGGTCGCGGAGGGCAAGCTTCAGACCGGAAATGACCAGCAGGTGGGGCTACTCCGAACGCTCCTCAAAAGCCTCCCCAATGGGATTTTTGTACACACAGCTGTCAAAGAAACAAAGTCAACGTAAGGACGGTCGAATCACCCTCAGAATCATACTGGATTTTCACAAGTTTTACACCATTAGAAAGCCCGCCTCAAGGGCTCTCTCTACCGTGAGTTTCGTTAGGCTCACCATTTTGTAGGCGAGGCCAGCCTCCTGGAAGTAGGGCTGCCCGAAACACCACTGTATTACATGCCTACGTCATCGCCAGTGAGAAAAAGCCGGCCCAAAAAGGTCCGAAATAAATTCTGAGCTAAGGGTGAGAGTAACTCATGAACTAGAAATGCTAGAGAGACAGAATTTGTACCTGAGTCTGCCTTGGATATCCCTGCATCCGAAAATCAACCTTTAAGGGTCGCGGAGGGCAAGCTTCAGACCGGAAATGACCAGCAGGTGGGGCTACTCCGAACGCTCCTCAAAAGCCTCCCCAATGGGATTTTTGTACACACAGCTGTCAAAGAAACAAAGTCAACGTAAGGACGGTCGAATCACCCTCAGAATCATACTGGATTTTCACAAGTTTTACACCATTAGAAAGCCCGCCTCAAGGGCTCTCTCTACCGTGAGTTTCGTTAGGCTCACCATTTTGTAGGCGAGGCCAGCCTCCTGGAAGTAGGGCTGCCCGAAACACCACTGTATTACATGCCTACGTCATCGCCAGTGAGAAAAAGCCGGCACAAAAAGGTCCGAAATAAATTCTGAGCTAAGGGTGAGAGTAACTCATGAACTAGAAATGCTAGAGAGACAGAATTTGTACCTGAGTCTGCCTTGGATATCCCTGCATCCGAAAATCAACCTTTAAGGGTCGCGGAGGGCAAGCTTCAGACCGGAAATGACCAGCAGGTGGGGCTACTCCGAACGCTCCTCAAAAGCCTCCCCAATGGGATTTTTGTACACACAGCTGTCAAAGAAACAAAGTCAACGTAAGGACGGTCGAATCACCCTCAGAATCATACTGGATTTTCACAAGTTTTACACCATTAGAAAGCCCGCCTCAAGGGCTCTCTCTACCGTGAGTTTCGTTAGGCTCACCATTTTGTAGGCGAGGCCAGCCTCCTGGAAGTAGGGCTGCCCGAAACACCACTGTATTACATGCCTACGTCATCGCCAGTGAGAAAAAGCCGGCACAAAAAGGTCCGAAATAAATTCTGAGCTAAGGGTGAGAGTAACTCATGAACTAGAAATGCTAGAGAGACAGAATTTGTACCTGAGTCTGCCTTGGATATCCCTGCATCCGAAAATCAACCTTTAAGGGTCGCGGAGGGCAAGCTTCAGACCGGAAATGACCAGCAGGTGGGGCTACTCCGAACGCTCCTCAAAAGCCTCCCCAATGGGATTTTTGTACACACAGCTGTCAAAGAAACAAAGTCAACGTAAGGACGGTCGAATCACCCTCAGAATCATACTGGATTTTCACAAGTTTTACACCATTAGAAAGCCCGCCTCAAGGGCTCTCTCTACCGTGAGTTTCGTTAGGCTCACCATTTTGTAGGCGAGGCCAGCCTCCTGGAAGTAGGGCTGCCCGAAACACCACTGTATTACATGCCTACGTCATCGCCAGTGAGAAAAAGCCGGCCCAAAAAGGTCCGAAATAAATTCTGAGCTAAGGGTGAGAGTAACTCATGAACTAGAAATGCTAGAGAGACAGAATTTGTACCTGAGTCTGCCTTGGATATCCCTGCATCCGAAAATCAACCTTTAAGGGTCGCGGAGGGCAAGCTTCAGACCGGAAATGACCAGCAGGTGGGGCTACTCCGAACGCTCCTCAAAAGCCTCCCCAATGGGATTTTTGTACACACAGCTGTCAAAGAAACAAAGTCAACGTAAGGACGGTCGAATCACCCTCAGAATCATACTGGATTTTCACAAGTTTTACACCATTAGAAAGCCCGCCTCAAGGGCTCTCTCTACCGTGAGTTTCGTTAGGCTCACCATTTTGTAGGCGAGGCCAGCCTCCTGGAAGTAGGGCTGCCCGAAACACCACTGTATTACATGCCTACGTCATCGCCAGTGAGAAAAAGCCGGCACAAAAAGGTCCGAAATAAATTCTGAGCTAAGGGTGAGAGTAACTCATGAACTAGAAATGCTAGAGAGACAGAATTTGTACCTGAGTCTGCCTTGGATATCCCTGCATCCGAAAATCAACCTTTAAGGGTCGCGGAGGGCAAGCTTCAGACCGGAAATGACCAGCAGGTGGGGCTACTCCGAACGCTCCTCAAAAGCCTCCCCAATGGGATTTTTGTACACACAGCTGTCAAAGAAACAAAGTCAACGTAAGGACGGTCGAATCACCCTCAGAATCATACTGGATTTTCACAAGTTTTACACCATTAGAAAGCCCGCCTCAAGGGCTCTCTCTACCGTGAGTTTCGTTAGGCTCACCATTTTGTAGGCGAGGCCAGCCTCCTGGAAGTAGGGCTGCCCGAAACACCACTGTATTACATGCCTACGTCATCGCCAGTGAGAAAAAGCCGGCACAAAAAGGTCCGAAATAAATTCTGAGCTAAGGGTGAGAGTAACTCATGAACTAGAAATGCTAGAGAGACAGAATTTGTACCTGAGTCTGCCTTGGATATCCCTGCATCCGAAAATCAACCTTTAAGGGTCGCGGAGGGCAAGCTTCAGACCGGAAATGACCAGCAGGTGGGGCTACTCCGAACGCTCCTCAAAAGCCTCCCCAATGGGATTTTTGTACACACAGCTGTCAAAGAAACAAAGTCAACGTAAGGACGGTCGAATCACCCTCAGAATCATACTGGATTTTCACAAGTTTTACACCATTAGAAAGCCCGCCTCAAGGGCTCTCTCTACCGTGAGTTTCGTTAGGCTCACCATTTTGTAGGCGAGGCCAGCCTCCTGGAAGTAGGGCTGCCCGAAACACCACTGTATTACATGCCTACGTCATCGCCAGTGAGAAAAAGCCGGCACAAAAAGGTCCGAAATAAATTCTGAGCTAAGGGTGAGAGTAACTCATGAACTAGAAATGCTAGAGAGACAGAATTTGTACCTGAGTCTGCCTTGGATATCCCTGCATCCGAAAATCAACCTTTAAGGGTCGCGGAGGGCAAGCTTCAGACCGGAAATGACCAGCAGGTGGGGCTACTCCGAACGCTCCTCAAAAGCCTCCCCAATGGGATTTTTGTACACACAGCTGTCAAAGAAACAAAGTCAACGTAAGGACGGTCGAATCACCCTCAGAATCATACTGGATTTTCACAAGTTTTACACCATTAGAAAGCCCGCCTCAAGGGCTCTCTCTACCGTGAGTTTCGTTAGGCTCACCATTTTGTAGGCGAGGCCAGCCTCCTGGAAGTAGGGCTGCCCGAAACACCACTGTATTACATGCCTACGTCATCGCCAGTGAGAAAAAGCCGGCACAAAAAGGTCCGAAATAAATTCTGAGCTAAGGGTGAGAGTAACTCATGAACTAGAAATGCTAGAGAGACAGAATTTGTACCTGAGTCTGCCTTGGATATCCCTGCATCCGAAAATCAACCTTTAAGGGTCGCGGAGGGCAAGCTTCAGACCGGAAATGACCAGCAGGTGGGGCTACTCCGAACGCTCCTCAAAAGCCTCCCCAATGGGATTTTTGTACACACAGCTGTCAAAGAAACAAAGTCAACGTAAGGACGGTCGAATCACCCTCAGAATCATACTGGATTTTCACAAGTTTTACACCATTAGAAAGCCCGCCTCAAGGGCTCTCTCTACCGTGAGTTTCGTTAGGCTCACCATTTTGTAGGCGAGGCCAGCCTCCTGGAAGTAGGGCTGCCCGAAACACCACTGTATTACATGCCTACGTCATCGCCAGTGAGAAAAAGCCGGCACAAAAAGGTCCGAAATAAATTCTGAGCTAAGGGTGAGAGTAACTCATGAACTAGAAATGCTAGAGAGACAGAATTTGTACCTGAGTCTGCCTTGGATATCCCTGCATCCGAAAATCAACCTTTAAGGGTCGCGGAGGGCAAGCTTCAGACCGGAAATGACCAGCAGGTGGGGCTACTCCGAACGCTCCTCAAAAGCCTCCCCAATGGGATTTTTGTACACACAGCTGTCAAAGAAACAAAGTCAACGTAAGGACGGTCGAATCACCCTCAGAATCATACTGGATTTTCACAAGTTTTACACCATTAGAAAGCCCGCCTCAAGGGCTCTCTCTACCGTGAGTTTCGTTAGGCTCACCATTTTGTAGGCGAGGCCAGCCTCCTGGAAGTAGGGCTGCCCGAAACACCACTGTATTACATGCCTACGTCATCGCCAGTGAGAAAAAGCCGGCACAAAAAGGTCCGAAATAAATTCTGAGCTAAGGGTGAGAGTAACTCATGAACTAGAAATGCTAGAGAGACAGAATTTGTACCTGAGTCTGCCTTGGATATCCCTGCATCCGAAAATCAACCTTTAAGGGTCGCGGAGGGCAAGCTTCAGACCGGAAATGACCAGCAGGTGGGGCTACTCCGAACGCTCCTCAAAAGCCTCCCCAATGGGATTTTTGTACACACAGCTGTCAAAGAAACAAAGTCAACGTAAGGACGGTCGAATCACCCTCAGAATCATACTGGATTTTCACAAGTTTTACACCATTAGAAAGCCCGCCTCAAGGGCTCTCTCTACCGTGAGTTTCGTTAGGCTCACCATTTTGTAGGCGAGGCCAGCCTCCTGGAAGTAGGGCTGCCCGAAACACCACTGTATTACATGCCTACGTCATCGCCAGTGAGAAAAAGCCGGCACAAAAAGGTCCGAAATAAATTCTGAGCTAAGGGTGAGAGTAACTCATGAACTAGAAATGCTAGAGAGACAGAATTTGTACCTGAGTCTGCCTTGGATATCCCTGCATCCGAAAATCAACCTTTAAGGGTCGCGGAGGGCAAGCTTCAGACCGGAAATGACCAGCAGGTGGGGCTACTCCGAACGCTCCTCAAAAGCCTCCCCAATGGGATTTTTGTACACACAGCTGTCAAAGAAACAAAGTCAACGTAAGGACGGTCGAATCACCCTCAGAATCATACTGGATTTTCACAAGTTTTACACCATTAGAAAGCCCGCCTCAAGGGCTCTCTCTACCGTGAGTTTCGTTAGGCTCACCATTTTGTAGGCGAGGCCAGCCTCCTGGAAGTAGGGCTGCCCGAAACACCACTGTATTACATGCCTACGTCATCGCCAGTGAGAAAAAGCCGGCACAAAAAGGTCCGAAATAAATTCTGAGCTAAGGGTGAGAGTAACTCATGAACTAGAAATGCTAGAGAGACAGAATTTGTACCTGAGTCTGCCTTGGATATCCCTGCATCCGAAAATCAACCTTTAAGGGTCGCGGAGGGCAAGCTTCAGACCGGAAATGACCAGCAGGTGGGGCTACTCCGAACGCTCCTCAAAAGCCTCCCCAATGGGATTTTTGTACACACAGCTGTCAAAGAAACAAAGTCAACGTAAGGACGGTCGAATCACCCTCAGAATCATACTGGATTTTCACAAGTTTTACACCATTAGAAAGCCCGCCTCAAGGGCTCTCTCTACCGTGAGTTTCGTTAGGCTCACCATTTTGTAGGCGAGGCCAGCCTCCTGGAAGTAGGGCTGCCCGAAACACCACTGTATTACATGCCTACGTCATCGCCAGTGAGAAAAAGCCGGCACAAAAAGGTCCGAAATAAATTCTGAGCTAAGGGTGAGAGTAACTCATGAACTAGAAATGCTAGAGAGACAGAATTTGTACCTGAGTCTGCCTTGGATATCCCTGCATCCGAAAATCAACCTTTAAGGGTCGCGGAGGGCAAGCTTCAGACCGGAAATGACCAGCAGGTGGGGCTACTCCGAACGCTCCTCAAAAGCCTCCCCAATGGGATTTTTGTACACACAGCTGTCAAAGAAACAAAGTCAACGTAAGGACGGTCGAATCACCCTCAGAATCATACTGGATTTTCACAAGTTTTACACCATTAGAAAGCCCGCCTCAAGGGCTCTCTCTACCGTGAGTTTCGTTAGGCTCACCATTTTGTAGGCGAGGCCAGCCTCCTGGAAGTAGGGCTGCCCGAAACACCACTGTATTACATGCCTACGTCATCGCCAGTGAGAAAAAGCCGGCACAAAAAGGTCCGAAATAAATTCTGAGCTAAGGGTGAGAGTAACTCATGAACTAGAAATGCTAGAGAGACAGAATTTGTACCTGAGTCTGCCTTGGATATCCCTGCATCCGAAAATCAACCTTTAAGGGTCGCGGAGGGCAAGCTTCAGACCGGAAATGACCAGCAGGTGGGGCTACTCCGAACGCTCCTCAAAAGCCTCCCCAATGGGATTTTTGTACACACAGCTGTCAAAGAAACAAAGTCAACGTAAGGACGGTCGAATCACCCTCAGAATCATACTGGATTTTCACAAGTTTTACACCATTAGAAAGCCCGCCTCAAGGGCTCTCTCTACCGTGAGTTTCGTTAGGCTCACCATTTTGTAGGCGAGGCCAGCCTCCTGGAAGTAGGGCTGCCCGAAACACCACTGTATTACATGCCTACGTCATCGCCAGTGAGAAAAAGCCGGCACAAAAAGGTCCGAAATAAATTCTGAGCTAAGGGTGAGAGTAACTCATGAACTAGAAATGCTAGAGAGACAGAATTTGTACCTGAGTCTGCCTTGGATATCCCTGCATCCGAAAATCAACCTTTAAGGGTCGCGGAGGGCAAGCTTCAGACCGGAAATGACCAGCAGGTGGGGCTACTCCGAACGCTCCTCAAAAGCCTCCCCAATGGGATTTTTGTACACACAGCTGTCAAAGAAACAAAGTCAACGTAAGGACGGTCGAATCACCCTCAGAATCATACTGGATTTTCACAAGTTTTACACCATTAGAAAGCCCGCCTCAAGGGCTCTCTCTACCGTGAGTTTCGTTAGGCTCACCATTTTGTAGGCGAGGCCAGCCTCCTGGAAGTAGGGCTGCCCGAAACACCACTGTATTACATGCCTACGTCATCGCCAGTGAGAAAAAGCCGGCACAAAAAGGTCCGAAATAAATTCTGAGCTAAGGGTGAGAGTAACTCATGAACTAGAAATGCTAGAGAGACAGAATTTGTACCTGAGTCTGCCTTGGATATCCCTGCATCCGAAAATCAACCTTTAAGGGTCGCGGAGGGCAAGCTTCAGACCGGAAATGACCAGCAGGTGGGGCTACTCCGAACGCTCCTCAAAAGCCTCCCCAATGGGATTTTTGTACACACAGCTGTCAAAGAAACAAAGTCAACGTAAGGACGGTCGAATCACCCTCAGAATCATACTGGATTTTCACAAGTTTTACACCATTAGAAAGCCCGCCTCAAGGGCTCTCTCTACCGTGAGTTTCGTTAGGCTCACCATTTTGTAGGCGAGGCCAGCCTCCTGGAAGTAGGGCTGCCCGGAACACCACTGCTTTACATGCCTACGTCATCGCCAGTGAGAAAAAGCCGGCACAAAAAGGTCCGAAATAAATTCTGAGCTAAGGGTGAGAGTAACTCATGAACTAGAAATGCTAGAGAGACAGAATTTGTACCTGAGTCTGCCTTGGATATCCCTGCATCCGAAAATCAACCTTTAAGGGTCGCGGAGGGCAAGCTTCAGACCGGAAATGACCAGCAGGTGGGGCTACTCCGAACGCTCCTCAAAAGCCTCCCCAATGGGATTTTTGTACACACAGCTGTCAAAGAAACAAAGTCAACGTAAGGACGGTCGAATCACCCTCAGAATCATACTGGATTTTCACAAGTTTTACACCATTAGAAAGCCCGCCTCAAGGGCTCTCTCTACCGTGAGTTTCGTTAGGCTCACCATTTTGTAGGCGAGGCCAGCCTCCTGGAAGTAGGGCTGCCCGAAACACCACTGTATTACATGCCTACGTCATCGCCAGTGAGAAAAAGCCGGCACAAAAAGGTCCGAAATAAATTCTGAGCTAAGGGTGAGAGTAACTCATGAACTAGAAATGCTAGAGAGACAGAATTTGTACCTGAGTCTGCCTTGGATATCCCTGCATCCGAAAATCAACCTTTAAGGGTCGCGGAGGGCAAGCTTCAGACCGGAAATGACCAGCAGGTGGGGCTACTCCGAACGCTCCTCAAAAGCCTCCCCAATGGGATTTTTGTACACACAGCTGTCAAAGAAACAAAGTCAACGTAAGGACGGTCGAATCACCCTCAGAATCATACTGGATTTTCACAAGTTTTACACCATTAGAAAGCCCGCCTCAAGGGCTCTCTCTACCGTGAGTTTCGTTAGGCTCACCATTTTGTAGGCGAGGCCAGCCTCCTGGAAGTAGGGCTGCCCGAAACACCACTGTATTACATGCCTACGTCATTGCCAGTGAGAAAAAGCCGGCACAAAAAGGTCCGAAATAAATTCTGAGCTAAGGGTGAGAGTAACTCATGAACTAGAAATGCTAGAGAGACAGAATTTGTACCTGAGTCTGCCTTGGATATCCCTGCATCCGAAAATCAACCTTTAAGGGTCGCGGAGGGCAAGCTTCAGACCGGAAATGACCAGCAGGTGGGGCTACTCCGAACGCTCCTCAAAAGCCTCCCCAATGGGATTTTTGTACACACAGCTGTCAAAGAAACAAAGTCAACGTAAGGACGGTCGAATCACCCTCAGAATCATACTGGATTTTCACAAGTTTTACACCATTAGAAAGCCCGCCTCAAGGGCTCTCTCTACCGTGAGTTTCGTTAGGCTCACCATTTTGTAGGCGAGGCCAGCCTCCTGGAAGTAGGGCTGCCCGAAACACCACTGTATTACATGCCTACGTCATCGCCAGTGAGAAAAAGCCGGCACAAAAAGGTCCGAAATAAATTCTGAGCTAAGGGTGAGAGTAACTCATGAACTAGAAATGCTAGAGAGACAGAATTTGTACCTGAGTCTGCCTTGGATATCCCTGCATCCGAAAATCAACCTTTAAGGGTCGCGGAGGGCAAGCTTCAGACCGGAAATGACCAGCAGGTGGGGCTACTCCGAACGCTCCTCAAAAGCCTCCCCAATGGGATTTTTGTACACACAGCTGTCAAAGAAACAAAGTCAACGTAAGGACGGTCGAATCACCCTCAGAATCATACTGGATTTTCACAAGTTTTACACCATTAGAAAGCCCGCCTCAAGGGCTCTCTCTACCGTGAGTTTCGTTAGGCTCACCATTTTGTAGGCGAGGCCAGCCTCCTGGAAGTAGGGCTGCCCGAAACACCACTGTATTACATGCCTACGTCATCGCCAGTGAGAAAAAGCCGGCACAAAAAGGTCCGAAATAAATTCTGAGCTAAGGGTGAGAGTAACTCATGAACTAGAAATGCTAGAGAGACAGAATTTGTACCTGAGTCTGCCTTGGATATCCCTGCATCCGAAAATCAACCTTTAAGGGTCGCGGAGGGCAAGCTTCAGACCGGAAATGACCAGCAGGTGGGGCTACTCCGAACGCTCCTCAAAAGCCTCCCCAATGGGATTTTTGTACACACAGCTGTCAAAGAAACAAAGTCAACGTAAGGACGGTCGAATCACCCTCAGAATCATACTGGATTTTCACAAGTTTTACACCATTAGAAAGCCCGCCTCAAGGGCTCTCTCTACCGTGAGTTTCGTTAGGCTCACCATTTTGTAGGCGAGGCCAGCCTCCTGGAAGTAGGGCTGCCCGAAACACCACTGTATTACATGCCTACGTCATCGCCAGTGAGAAAAAGCCGGCACAAAAAGGTCCGAAATAAATTCTGAGCTAAGGGTGAGAGTAACTCATGAACTAGAAATGCTAGAGAGACAGAATTTGTACCTGAGTCTGCCTTGGATATCCCTGCATCCGAAAATCAACCTTTAAGGGTCGCGGAGGGCAAGCTTCAGACCGGAAATGACCAGCAGGTGGGGCTACTCCGAACGCTCCTCAAAAGCCTCCCCAATGGGATTTTTGTACACACAGCTGTCAAAGAAACAAAGTCAACGTAAGGACGGTCGAATCACCCTCAGAATCATACTGGATTTTCACAAGTTTTACACCATTAGAAAGCCCGCCTCAAGGGCTCTCTCTACCGTGAGTTTCGTTAGGCTCACCATTTTGTAGGCGAGGCCAGCCTCCTGGAAGTAGGGCTGCCCGAAACACCACTGTATTACATGCCTACGTCATCGCCAGTGAGAAAAAGCCGGCACAAAAAGGTCCGAAATAAATTCTGAGCTAAGGGTGAGAGTAACTCATGAACTAGAAATGCTAGAGAGACAGAATTTGTACCTGAGTCTGCCTTGGATATCCCTGCATCCGAAAATCAACCTTTAAGGGTCGCGGAGGGCAAGCTTCAGACCGGAAATGACCAGCAGGTGGGGCTACTCCGAACGCTCCTCAAAAGCCTCCCCAATGGGATTTTTGTACACACAGCTGTCAAAGAAACAAAGTCAACGTAAGGACGGTCGAATCACCCTCAGAATCATACTGGATTTTCACAAGTTTTACACCATTAGAAAGCCCGCCTCAAGGGCTCTCTCTACCGTGAGTTTCGTTAGGCTCACCATTTTGTAGGCGAGGCCAGCCTCCTGGAAGTAGGGCTGCCCGAAACACCACTGTATTACATGCCTACGTCATCGCCAGTGAGAAAAAGCCGGCACAAAAAGGTCCGAAATAAATTCTGAGCTAAGGGTGAGAGTAACTCATGAACTAGAAATGCTAGAGAGACAGAATTTGTACCTGAGTCTGCCTTGGATATCCCTGCATCCGAAAATCAACCTTTAAGGGTCGCGGAGGGCAAGCTTCAGACCGGAAATGACCAGCAGGTGGGGCTACTCCGAACGCTCCTCAAAAGCCTCCCCAATGGGATTTTTGTACACACAGCTGTCAAAGAAACAAAGTCAACGTAAGGACGGTCGAATCACCCTCAGAATCATACTGGATTTTCACAAGTTTTACACCATTAGAAAGCCCGCCTCAAGGGCTCTCTCTACCGTGAGTTTCGTTAGGCTCACCATTTTGTAGGCGAGGCCAGCCTCCTGGAAGTAGGGCTGCCCGAAACACCACTGTATTACATGCCTACGTCATCGCCAGTGAGAAAAAGCCGGCACAAAAAGGTCCGAAATAAATTCTGAGCTAAGGGTGAGAGTAACTCATGAACTAGAAATGCTAGAGAGACAGAATTTGTACCTGAGTCTGCCTTGGATATCCCTGCATCCGAAAATCAACCTTTAAGGGTCGCGGAGGGCAAGCTTCAGACCGGAAATGACCAGCAGGTGGGGCTACTCCGAACGCTCCTCAAAAGCCTCCCCAATGGGATTTTTGTACACACAGCTGTCAAAGAAACAAAGTCAACGTAAGGACGGTCGAATCACCCTCAGAATCATACTGGATTTTCACACGTTTTACACCATTAGAAAGCCCGCCTCAAGGGCTCTCTCTACCGTGAGTTTCGTTAGGCTCACCATTTTGTAGGCGAGGCCAGCCTCCTGGAAGTAGGGCTGCCCGAAACACCACTGTATTACATGCCTACGTCATCGCCAGTGAGAAAAAGCCGGCACAAAAAGGTCCGAAATAAATTCTGAGCTAAGGGTGAGAGTAACTCATGAACTAGAAATGCTAGAGAGACAGAATTTGTACCTGAGTCTGCCTTGGATATCCCTGCATCCGAAAATCAACCTTTAAGGGTCGCGGAGGGCAAGCTTCAGACCGGAAATGACCAGCAGGTGGGGCTACTCCGAACGCTCCTCAAAAGCCTCCCCAATGGGATTTTTGTACACACAGCTGTCAAAGAAACAAAGTCAACGTAAGGACGGTCGAATCACCCTCAGAATCATACTGGATTTTCACAAGTTTTACACCATTAGAAAGCCCGCCTCAAGGGCTCTCTCTACCGTGAGTTTCGTTAGGCTCACCATTTTGTAGGCGAGGCCAGCCTCCTGGAAGTAGGGCTGCCCGAAACACCACTGTATTACATGCCTACGTCATCGCCAGTGAGAAAAAGCCGGCACAAAAAGGTCCGAAATAAATTCTGAGCTAAGGGTGAGAGTAACTCATGAACTAGAAATGCTAGAGAGACAGAATTTGTACCTGAGTCTGCCTTGGATATCCCTGCATCCGAAAATCAACCTTTAAGGGTCGCGGAGGGCAAGCTTCAGACCGGAAATGACCAGCAGGTGGGGCTACTCCGAACGCTCCTCAAAAGCCTCCCCAATGGGATTTTTGTACACACA
This sequence comes from Pisaster brevispinus, assembly GCA_023634235.1. Taxonomy (NCBI): domain Eukaryota; kingdom Metazoa; phylum Echinodermata; class Asteroidea; order Forcipulatida; family Asteriidae; genus Pisaster; species Pisaster brevispinus. The sequence continues at coordinate 42,408 of JAMKCF010000208.1, forward strand.
GCTGTCAAAGAAACAAAGTCAACGTAAGGACGGTCGAATCACCCTCAGAATCATACTGGATTTTCACAAGTTTTACACCATTAGAAAGCCCGCCTCAAGGGCTCTCTCTACCGTGAGTTTCGTTAGGCTCACCATTTTGTAGGCGAGGCCAGCCTCCTGGAAGTAGGGCTGCCCGAAACACCACTGTATTACATGCCTACGTCATCGCCAGTGAGAAAAAGCCGGCACAAAAAGGTCCGAAATAAATTCTGAGCTAAGGGTGAGAGTAACTCATGAACTAGAAATGCTAGAGAGACAGAATTTGTACCTGAGTCTGCCTTGGATATCCCTGCATCCGAAAATCAACCTTTAAGGGTCGCGGAGGGCAAGCTTCAGACCGGAAATGACCAGCAGGTGGGGCTACTCCGAACGCTCCTCAAAAGCCTCCCCAATGGGATTTTTGTACACACAGCTGTCAAAGAAACAAAGTCAACGTAAGGACGGTCGAATCACCCTCAGAATCATACTGGATTTTCACAAGTTTTACACCATTAGAAAGCCCGCCTCAAGGGCTCTCTCTACCGTGAGTTTCGTTAGGCTCACCATTTTGTAGGCGAGGCCAGCCTCCTGGAAGTAGGGCTGCCCGAAACACCACTGTATTACATGCCTACGTCATCGCCAGTGAGAAAAAGCCGGCACAAAAAGGTCCGAAATAAATTCTGAGCTAAGGGTGAGAGTAACTCATGAACTAGAAATGCTAGAGAGACAGAATTTGTACCTGAGTCTGCCTTGGATATCCCTGCATCCGAAAATCAACCTTTAAGGGTCGCGGAGGGCAAGCTTCAGACCGGAAATGACCAGCAGGTGGGGCTACTCCGAACGCTCCTCAAAAGCCTCCCCAATGGGATTTTTGTACACACAGCTGTCAAAGAAACAAAGTCAACGTAAGGACGGTCGAATCACCCTCAGAATCATACTGGATTTTCACAAGTTTTACACCATTAGAAAGCCCGCCTCAAGGGCTCTCTCTACCGTGAGTTTCGTTAGGCTCACCATTTTGTAGGCGAGGCCAGCCTCCTGGAAGTAGGGCTGCCCGAAACACCACTGTATTACATGCCTACGTCATCGCCAGTGAGAAAAAGCCGGCACAAAAAGGTCCGAAATAAATTCTGAGCTAAGGGTGAGAGTAACTCATGAACTAGAAATGCTAGAGAGACAGAATTTGTACCTGAGTCTGCCTTGGATATCCCTGCATCCGAAAATCAACCTTTAAGGGTCGCGGAGGGCAAGCTTCAGACCGGAAATGACCAGCAGGTGGGGCTACTCCGAACGCTCCTCAAAAGCCTCCCCAATGGGATTTTTGTACACACAGCTGTCAAAGAAACAAAGTCAACGTAAGGACGGTCGAATCACCCTCAGAATCATACTGGATTTTCACAAGTTTTACACCATTAGAAAGCCCGCCTCAAGGGCTCTCTCTACCGTGAGTTTCGTTAGGCTCACCATTTTGTAGGCGAGGCCAGCCTCCTGGAAGTAGGGCTGCCCGAAACACCACTGTATTACATGCCTACGTCATCGCCAGTGAGAAAAAGCCGGCACAAAAAGGTCCGAAATAAATTCTGAGCTAAGGGTGAGAGTAACTCATGAACTAGAAATGCTAGAGAGACAGAATTTGTACCTGAGTCTGCCTTGGATATCCCTGCATCCGAAAATCAACCTTTAAGGGTCGCGGAGGGCAAGCTTCAGACCGGAAATGACCAGCAGGTGGGGCTACTCCGAACGCTCCTCAAAAGCCTCCCCAATGGGATTTTTGTACACACAGCTGTCAAAGAAACAAAGTCAACGTAAGGACGGTCGAATCACCCTCAGAATCATACTGGATTTTCACAAGTTTTACACCATTAGAAAGCCCGCCTCAAGGGCTCTCTCTACCGTGAGTTTCGTTAGGCTCACCATTTTGTAGGCGAGGCCAGCCTCCTGGAAGTAGGGCTGCCCGAAACACCACTGTATTACATGCCTACGTCATCGCCAGTGAGAAAAAGCCGGCACAAAAAGGTCCGAAATAAATTCTGAGCTAAGGGTGAGAGTAACTCATGAACTAGAAATGCTAGAGAGACAGAATTTGTACCTGAGTCTGCCTTGGATATCCCTGCATCCGAAAATCAACCTTTAAGGGTCGCGGAGGGCAAGCTTCAGACCGGAAATGACCAGCAGGTGGGGCTACTCCGAACGCTCCTCAAAAGCCTCCCCAATGGGATTTTTGTACACACAGCTGTCAAAGAAACAAAGTCAACGTAAGGACGGTCGAATCACCCTCAGAATCATACTGGATTTTCACAAGTTTTACACCATTAGAAAGCCCGCCTCAAGGGCTCTCTCTACCGTGAGTTTCGTTAGGCTCACCATTTTGTAGGCGAGGCCAGCCTCCTGGAAGTAGGGCTGCCCGAAACACCACTGTATTACATGCCTACGTCATCGCCAGTGAGAAAAAGCCGGCACAAAAAGGTCCGAAATAAATTCTGAGCTAAGGGTGAGAGTAACTCATGAACTAGAAATGCTAGAGAGACAGAATTTGTACCTGAGTCTGCCTTGGATATCCCTGCATCCGAAAATCAACCTTTAAGGGTCGCGGAGGGCAAGCTTCAGACCGGAAATGACCAGCAGGTGGGGCTACTCCGAACGCTCCTCAAAAGCCTCCCCAATGGGATTTTTGTACACACAGCTGTCAAAGAAACAAAGTCAACGTAAGGACGGTCGAATCACCCTCAGAATCATACTGGATTTTCACAAGTTTTACACCATTAGAAAGCCCGCCTCAAGGGCTCTCTCTACCGTGAGTTTCGTTAGGCTCACCATTTTGTAGGCGAGGCCAGCCTCCTGGAAGTAGGGCTGCCCGAAACACCACTGTATTACATGCCTACGTCATCGCCAGTGAGAAAAAGCCGGCACAAAAAGGTCCGAAATAAATTCTGAGCTAAGGGTGAGAGTAACTCATGAACTAGAAATGCTAGAGAGACAGAATTTGTACCTGAGTCTGCCTTGGATATCCCTGCATCCGAAAATCAACCTTTAAGGGTCGCGGAGGGCAAGCTTCAGACCGGAAATGACCAGCAGGTGGGGCTACTCCGAACGCTCCTCAAAAGCCTCCCCAATGGGATTTTTGTACACACAGCTGTCAAAGAAACAAAGTCAACGTAAGGACGGTCGAATCACCCTCAGAATCATACTGGATTTTCACAAGTTTTACACCATTAGAAAGCCCGCCTCAAGGGCTCTCTCTACCGTGAGTTTCGTTAGGCTCACCATTTTGTAGGCGAGGCCAGCCTCCTGGAAGTAGGGCTGCCCGAAACACCACTGTATTACATGCCTACGTCATCGCCAGTGAGAAAAAGCCGGCACAAAAAGGTCCGAAATAAATTCTGAGCTAAGGGTGAGAGTAACTCATGAACTAGAAATGCTAGAGAGACAGAATTTGTACCTGAGTCTGCCTTGGATATCCCTGCATCCGAAAATCAACCTTTAAGGGTCGCGGAGGGCAAGCTTCAGACCGGAAATGACCAGCAGGTGGGGCTACTCCGAACGCTCCTCAAAAGCCTCCCCAATGGGATTTTTGTACACACAGCTGTCAAAGAAACAAAGTCAACGTAAGGACGGTCGAATCACCCTCAGAATCATACTGGATTTTCACAAGTTTTACACCATTAGAAAGCCCGCCTCAAGGGCTCTCTCTACCGTGAGTTTCGTTAGGCTCACCATTTTGTAGGCGAGGCCAGCCTCCTGGAAGTAGGGCTGCCCGAAACACCACTGTATTACATGCCTACGTCATCGCCAGTGAGAAAAAGCCGGCACAAAAAGGTCCGAAATAAATTCTGAGCTAAGGGTGAGAGTAACTCATGAACTAGAAATGCTAGAGAGACAGAATTTGTACCTGAGTCTGCCTTGGATATCCCTGCATCCGAAAATCAACCTTTAAGGGTCGCGGAGGGCAAGCTTCAGACCGGAAATGACCAGCAGGTGGGGCTACTCCGAACGCTCCTCAAAAGCCTCCCCAATGGGATTTTTGTACACACAGCTGTCAAAGAAACAAAGTCAACGTAAGGACGGTCGAATCACCCTCAGAATCATACTGGATTTTCACAAGTTTTACACCATTAGAAAGCCCGCCTCAAGGGCTCTCTCTACCGTGAGTTTCGTTAGGCTCACCATTTTGTAGGCGAGGCCAGCCTCCTGGAAGTAGGGCTGCCCGAAACACCACTGTATTACATGCCTACGTCATCGCCAGTGAGAAAAAGCCGGCACAAAAAGGTCCGAAATAAATTCTGAGCTAAGGGTGAGAGTAACTCATGAACTAGAAATGCTAGAGAGACAGAATTTGTACCTGAGTCTGCCTTGGATATCCCTGCATCCGAAAATCAACCTTTAAGGGTCGCGGAGGGCAAGCTTCAGACCGGAAATGACCAGCAGGTGGGGCTACTCCGAACGCTCCTCAAAAGCCTCCCCAATGGGATTTTTGTACACACAGCTGTCAAAGAAACAAAGTCAACGTAAGGACGGTCGAATCACCCTCAGAATCATACTGGATTTTCACAAGTTTTACACCATTAGAAAGCCCGCCTCAAGGGCTCTCTCTACCGTGAGTTTCGTTAGGCTCACCATTTTGTAGGCGAGGCCAGCCTCCTGGAAGTAGGGCTGCCCGAAACACCACTGTATTACATGCCTACGTCATCGCCAGTGAGAAAAAGCCGGCACAAAAAGGTCCGAAATAAATTCTGAGCTAAGGGTGAGAGTAACTCATGAACTAGAAATGCTAGAGAGACAGAATTTGTACCTGAGTCTGCCTTGGATATCCCTGCATCCGAAAATCAACCTTTAAGGGTCGCGGAGGGCAAGCTTCAGACCGGAAATGACCAGCAGGTGGGGCTACTCCGAACGCTCCTCAAAAGCCTCCCCAATGGGATTTTTGTACACACAGCTGTCAAAGAAACAAAGTCAACGTAAGGACGGTCGAATCACCCTCAGAATCATACTGGATTTTCACAAGTTTTACACCATTAGAAAGCCCGCCTCAAGGGCTCTCTCTACCGTGAGTTTCGTTAGGCTCACCATTTTGTAGGCGAGGCCAGCCTCCTGGAAGTAGGGCTGCCCGAAACACCACTGTATTACATGCCTACGTCATCGCCAGTGAGAAAAAGCCGGCACAAAAAGGTCCGAAATAAATTCTGAGCTAAGGGTGAGAGTAACTCATGAACTAGAAATGCTAGAGAGACAGAATTTGTACCTGAGTCTGCCTTGGATATCCCTGCATCCGAAAATCAACCTTTAAGGGTCGCGGAGGGCAAGCTTCAGACCGGAAATGACCAGCAGGTGGGGCTACTCCGAACGCTCCTCAAAAGCCTCCCCAATGGGATTTTTGTACACACAGCTGTCAAAGAAACAAAGTCAACGTAAGGACGGTCGAATCACCCTCAGAATCATACTGGATTTTCACAAGTTTTACACCATTAGAAAGCCCGCCTCAAGGGCTCTCTCTACCGTGAGTTTCGTTAGGCTCACCATTTTGTAGGCGAGGCCAGCCTCCTGGAAGTAGGGCTGCCCGAAACACCACTGTATTACATGCCTACGTCATCGCCAGTGAGAAAAAGCCGGCACAAAAAGGTCCGAAATAAATTCTGAGCTAAGGGTGAGAGTAACTCATGAACTAGAAATGCTAGAGAGACAGAATTTGTACCTGAGTCTGCCTTGGATATCCCTGCATCCGAAAATCAACCTTTAAGGGTCGCGGAGGGCAAGCTTCAGACCGGAAATGACCAGCAGGTGGGGCTACTCCGAACGCTCCTCAAAAGCCTCCCCAATGGGATTTTTGTACACACAGCTGTCAAAGAAACAAAGTCAACGTAAGGACGGTCGAATCACCCTCAGAATCATACTGGATTTTCACAAGTTTTACACCATTAGAAAGCCCGCCTCAAGGGCTCTCTCTACCGTGAGTTTCGTTAGGCTCACCATTTTGTAGGCGAGGCCAGCCTCCTGGAAGTAGGGCTGCCCGAAACACCACTGTATTACATGCCTACGTCATCGCCAGTGAGAAAAAGCCGGCACAAAAAGGTCCGAAATAAATTCTGAGCTAAGGGTGAGAGTAACTCATGAACTAGAAATGCTAGAGAGACAGAATTTGTACCTGAGTCTGCCTTGGATATCCCTGCATCCGAAAATCAACCTTTAAGGGTCGCGGAGGGCAAGCTTCAGACCGGAAATGACCAGCAGGTGGGGCTACTCCGAACGCTCCTCAAAAGCCTCCCCAATGGGATTTTTGTACACACAGCTGTCAAAGAAACAAAGTCAACGTAAGGACGGTCGAATCACCCTCAGAATCATACTGGATTTTCACAAGTTTTACACCATTAGAAAGCCCGCCTCAAGGGCTCTCTCTACCGTGAGTTTCGTTAGGCTCACCATTTTGTAGGCGAGGCCAGCCTCCTGGAAGTAGGGCTGCCCGAAACACCACTGTATTACATGCCTACGTCATCGCCAGTGAGAAAAAGCCGGCACAAAAAGGTCCGAAATAAATTCTGAGCTAAGGGTGAGAGTAACTCATGAACTAGAAATGCTAGAGAGACAGAATTTGTACCTGAGTCTGCCTTGGATATCCCTGCATCCGAAAATCAACCTTTAAGGGTCGCGGAGGGCAAGCTTCAGACCGGAAATGACCAGCAGGTGGGGCTACTCCGAACGCTCCTCAAAAGCCTCCCCAATGGGATTTTTGTACACACAGCTGTCAAAGAAACAAAGTCAACGTAAGGACGGTCGAATCACCCTCAGAATCATACTGGATTTTCACAAGTTTTACACCATTAGAAAGCCCGCCTCAAGGGCTCTCTCTACCGTGAGTTTCGTTAGGCTCACCATTTTGTAGGCGAGGCCAGCCTCCTGGAAGTAGGGCTGCCCGAAACACCACTGTATTACATGCCTACGTCATCGCCAGTGAGAAAAAGCCGGCACTCAAAGGTCCGAAATAAATTCTGAGCTAAGGGTGAGAGTAACTCATGAACTAGAAATGCTAGAGAGACAGAATTTGTACCTGAGTCTGCCTTGGATATCCCTGCATCCGAAAATCAACCTTTAAGGGTCGCGGAGGGCAAGCTTCAGACCGGAAATGACCAGCAGGTGGGGCTACTCCGAACGCTCCTCAAAAGCCTCCCCAATGGGATTTTTGTACACACAGCTGTCAAAGAAACAAAGTCAACGTAAGGACGGTCGAATCACCCTCAGAATCATACTGGATTTTCACAAGTTTTACACCATTAGAAAGCCCGCCTCAAGGGCTCTCTCTACCGTGAGTTTCGTTAGGCTCACCATTTTGTAGGCGAGGCCAGCCTCCTGGAAGTAGGGCTGCCCGAAACACCACTGTATTACATGCCTACGTCATCGCCAGTGAGAAAAAGCCGGCACTCAAAGGTCCGAAATAAATTCTGAGCTAAGGGTGAGAGTAACTCATGAACTAGAAATGCTAGAGAGACAGAATTTGTACCTGAGTCTGCCTTGGATATCCCTGCATCCGAAAATCAACCTTTAAGGGTCGCGGAGGGCAAGCTTCAGACCGGAAATGACCAGCAGGTGGGGCTACTCCGAACGCTCCTCAAAAGCCTCCCCAATGGGATTTTTGTACACACAGCTGTCAAAGAAACAAAGTCAACGTAAGGACGGTCGAATCACCCTCAGAATCATACTGGATTTTCACAAGTTTTACACCATTAGAAAGCCCGCCTCAAGGGCTCTCTCTACCGTGAGTTTCGTTAGGCTCACCATTTTGTAGGCGAGGCCAGCCTCCTGGAAGTAGGGCTGCCCGAAACACCACTGTATTACATGCCTACGTCATCGCCAGTGAGAAAAAGCCGGCACAAAAAGGTCCGAAATAAATTCTGAGCTAAGGGTGAGAGTAACTCATGAACTAGAAATGCTAGAGAGACAGAATTTGTACCTGAGTCTGCCTTGGATATCCCTGCATCCGAAAATCAACCTTTAAGGGTCGCGGAGGGCAAGCTTCAGACCGGAAATGACCAGCAGGTGGGGCTACTCCGAACGCTCCTCAAAAGCCTCCCCAATGGGATTTTTGTACACACAGCTGTCA
>JAMKCF010000209.1:0-50294 GCA_023634235.1 Pisaster brevispinus
ACGGGCTTTACAGTGGTACTAAAGGTGTGCAGATCCGCTATTGACCTGGGGTCGATTTGACCCTCCTTATTTTGTATTTCTGTCTTTTTACATCAAAATCACGTTGATGTTTTGCGGAGCTTTCGGAGTGTCCCCGCCTGCTGGTCTTTTCTGGTGTGAATCTTGCCTGCAACGGCCGTAAAAGTCTAATTTTCGGATGCAGGGATACCTAAGGCAGAGTCAGGTCAAAAAATCATCTCTCTAGCCCTCCTAGATCGGGAGTTATTCCCAAAATCAATGCACTTTTATTTTGGGTCATTACCGCTGTTTTTTTTTGTTCAATTTCTCTAAGGGTGGGCCTAACATACAGGCCACTCGCCTCGCCTACAGAATCGTCAGCAACCCCACACTCACGGGAGAAAGAGCCCTTGAAACGGGCTTTACAGTGGTACTAAAATTGTGCAGATCCGATACTGCCCTGGGGTCGATTTGACCCTCCTTATTCTGTATTTCTGTCTTTTTACAGCAAAATCACGTTGATGTTTTGCAGTGCTTTCGGAGTGTCCCCGCTTGCTGGTCTTTTCCAGTTTGAAGCCTGCCCGCTTGCTGGTCTTTTCCAGTGTGAAGCCTGCCCGCAACGGCCGTAAAAAAATAATTTTCGGATGCAGGGATACCTAAGGCAGTGTCAGGTCTAAAAATCATTCCTCTAGCCCTCCTAGATCGGGAGTTATTCCCAAATTCACCGCACTTTTGTTTTGGGCCATTACCACTACCGGCACGACCTTGCTTTTCAGCCGGCCCCTGGTTTGGTTTTTTGGGGGTCAATCTTTTTTAGGGGTAGGCCTAACAACCAGGCCGCTCGCCTCGCCTACAGAATTGTCAGCGACCCAACATTTGCGGGAGAGAAAGCCTTTGAAACGGGCTTTACAGTGGTACTTAAATTGTGCAGATCCGATATTGCCCTGGGGGTGATTTGACCCTCCTTATTCTGTATTTCTGTCTTTTTACAGCAAAATCACGTTGATGTTTTGCGGGGCTTTCGGAGTGTTCCCGCTTGCTTGTCTCTTCCGGTGTGAAGCCTGCCCGCAACGGCCGTACAAATATAATTTTCGGATGCAGGAATACCTGAGGCAGAGTCAGGTAAAAAAATCATCTCTCTAGCCCTCCTAGATCGGGAGTAATTTCCATAATCACCGCACTTTTATTTTGGCCATTACCCCAGTTTGTTTTGTTCAATTTCTCTAACGGGTGGGCCTAACATCCAGGCCGCTTGCCTCGTCTACAGAATCGTCAGCGACCCCAAATTTGCGGGAGAGAGAGCCTTTGGAACGGGCTTTACAGTGGTACTAAGATTGTGCAGATCCGATATCGCCCTGGGGTCGATTTGACCCTCCTTATTCTGTATTTCTGTCTTTTTACAGCAAAATCACGTTGATGTTTTGCGGGGCCTTCGGAGTGTCCCCGCTTGTTGGTCTTTTCCGGTGTGAATCTTGCCCGCAACGGCCGTAAAAGTCTAATTTTCGGATGCAGGGATACCTAAGGCAGAGTCAGGTCAAAACAATTATCCCTCTAGCCCTCCTAGATCGGGAGTTATTCCATAATTGAACGCACTTTTGTTTTAGGCCATTACCCCTGCCGGCACGACCTTGCTTTTCAGCCGGCCCCTGTTTTGTTTTTTGTTTTTGTCAATTTTTCTTAGGGGTAGGCCTAACATCCATGCCGCTCGCTTCACCTATAGAATCGTCAGCAACCCCAAATTCGCGGGAGAGAGAGCCCGTGAAACCGGCTTTACAGTGGTACTAAAATTGTGCAGATCCGATATTGTCCTGGGGTCGATTTCACCCTCCTTATTCTGTATTTCTCTCTTTTTACAGCAAAATCAGGTTGATGTTTTGCGGGGCTTTCGGAGTGTCCCCGCTTGCTGGTCTTTTCTGGTGTGAAGCCTGCCCGCAACGGCCTTAAAAGTATAATTTTCAGATGCAGGAATACCTAAGGCAGAGTCAGTTAAAAATATCATCTCTCTAGCCCTCATAGATCGGGAGTTATTCCCAAAATCATCGCAGTTTTATGTTGGTCCATTACCTCATGTTTTTTTTTCAATTTCTCTTAGGGGTGGGCCTAACATCCAGGCCAGTCGCCTTGCCTACATAATCGTCAGCAACCCCAAACTCACGGGAGAGAGAGCCCTTGAAACGGGCTTTACAGTGGTACTAAAATTGTGCAGATCCAAAATTGCCCTGGTGTCGATTTGACCCTCCTTATTCTGTATATCTGTCTTTTTACAGCAAAATCACAGTGAAGTTTTGCGAGGCTTTCGGAGTGTCCCCGCTTGCTGGTCTTTTCTGGTATGAAGCCTGCCCGCAACGGCCGTACAAGTATACTTTTCGGATACAAGGATACCTAAGAAAGAGTCAGGTAAAAAAATCATCTCTCTAGCCCTCCTACATCGGGAGTTATTCCCGAAATCAATGCACTTTTATTTTGGGCCATTACCCCTGTTTTTTTTTTTGGTTCAATTTCTCTAAGGGGTGGGCCTAACATCCAGGCCGCTCGTATCACCTACAGAATCGTCAACAAATCTAAACTCACGGGAGAGAGAGCCCTTGAAACGGGCTTTACATTGGTACTAAAATTGTGCAGATCCAATATTGCTCTGGGGGTGATTTGATCCTCCTTATTCTGGTTTTGTGTCTTTTTACAGCAAAATCAGGTTGATGTTTTGCGGGGCTTTCGGAGTTTCCCCGCTTGCTGGTCTTTTCCGGTGTGAAGCCTGGCCGCAACGGCCGTAACAGTGTAATTTTCGGATGCAGGGATACCTCAGGCAGAGTCAGGTCAAAAAATCATCTCTCTAGCCCTCCTAGATCGGGAGTTATTCCAAAATTCATCGCACTTTTGTTTTGGGCCATTACCCCTGCCGGCATGACCTTGCTTTTCAGCCGGCCCCTGGGTTTTTTTTTTTTTTTGGCAATTTTTATTAGGGGTAGGCCTAATATCCAGGCCGCTTTTCTCGCCTACAGAATCGTCAGCGACCCCAAATTTGCGGGAGAGAGAGCCTTTGAAACGGGCTTTACAGTGGTACTAAAATTGTGCCGATCCGATATTGCCCTGGGGTCGATTTTACCCTCCTTATTCTGTATTTCTGTCTTTTTACAGCAAAATCACGTTGATCTTTTGCGGGCTTTCGGAGTGTCCCCGCTTGCTGGTCTTTTCCGGTGGAAATCCTGCCCGCAACGGCCGTAAAAGTCTTATTTTCGGATGCAGGAATACCTAAGGCAGAGTCAGGTAAACAAATCATCTCTCTAGCTCTCATAGATCGGGTGTTATTTCCAAAATCACCACACTTTTATTTTGGGCCATTACCCCTGTTTTGGGGGGTTCAATTTCTCTAAGGGGAGGGCCTAACATCCAGGCCGCTCGCATCGCCTACAGAATCGTCAGCGACCCCAAATTTGCGGGAGAGAGAGCCTTTGAAACGGGCTTTACAGTGGTACTAAAATTGTGCAGATCCGATATCGCCCAGGGGTCGATTTGACCCTCCTTATTCTGTATTTCTGTCTTTTTACAGCAAAATCACGTTGATGTTTTGCGGGGCTTTCGGAGTGTCCCCGTAAAAGTCAAATTTTCGGATGCAGGGATACCTCAGGCAGAGTCAGGTCAAAAAATCATCCCTCTAGCCCTCCTAGATCGGGAGTTATTCCAAAATTCACCGCACTTTTGTTTTGGGCCATTACCCCTGCCGCCACGACCTTGCTTTTCAGCCGGCCCCTGTGTTTTTCTTTTTTTGGCAATTTTTCTTAGGGGTAGGCCTAACATCCAGGCCGCTCGCCTCACCTAAAGAATTGTCAGCGACCCCAAATTTGCGGGAGAGAGAGCCTTTGAAACGGGCTTTAGATTGGTACTAAAATTGTGCAGATCCGATATTGCCCTGGGGTTGATTTGACCCTCCTTATTCTGTATTTCTGTCTTTTTACAGCAAAATCACAATGATGTTTTGCGGGGCTTTCGGAATGTCCCCGCTTGCTGGTCTTTTCCGGTGTGAAGCCTTCCCGCAACGGCCGTACAAATATAATTTTCGGATGCAGGAATACCTAAGGCAGAGTCAGGTCAAAAAATCATCTCTCTAGCCCTCCTAGATCGGGAGTTATTCCCAAAATCACCGCACTTTTATTTTGGGCCATTACCCTTGGTTTTTTTTTTTCAATTTCTCTTAGGGGTGGACCTAACATCTAGGCCGCTCGCCTCGCCTACAGAGACGTCAGCGACCCCAAATTTGCGAGAGAGAGAGCCTTTGAAACGGGCTTTAGAGTGGTACTAAAATTGTGCAGATCCGATATTGCCCTGGGGTCGATTTGACCCTCCTTATTCTGTATTTCTGTCTTTTTACAGCAAAATCACGTTGATGTTTTGCGGGGCTTTCGGAATGTCCCCGCTTGCTGGTCTTTTCCGGTGTGAAGCCTTCCCGCAACGGCCGTACAAATATAATTTTCGGATGCAGGGATACGTAAGGCAGAGTCAGGTCAAAAAATCATCCCTCTAGCCCTCCTAGATCGGGAGTTATTCCAAAATTCACCGCACCTTTGTTTTGGGCCATTACCCCTGCCGGCGCGACTTTGCTTTTCAGCCGGCCCCTGGTTTTTTTTTGTTGGTCAATTTTTCTTACGGGTAGGCCTAACATCCAGGCCGCTCGCATCGCCTACAGAATCGTCAGCGACCCCAAATTTGCGGGAGAGAGAGCCTTTATAACGGGCTTTACAGTGGTACTAAATTTGTGCAGATCCGATATTGCCCTGGGGGTGATTTGATCCTCCTTATTCTGTATTTGTGTCTTTTTACAGCAAAATCAGGTTGATGTTTTGCGGGGCTTTCGGAGTTTCCCCGCTTGCTGGTCTTTTCCGGTGTGAAGCCTGGCCGCAACTGCCGTAAAAGTGTAATTTTCGGATGCAGGGATACCGCAGGCAGAGTCAGGTCAAAAAATCATCCCTCTAGCCCTCCTAGATCGGGAGTTATTCCAAAATTCACCGCACTTTTGTTTTGGGCCATTACCCCTGCCGCCACGACCTTGCTTTTCAGCCGGCCCCTGTGTTTTTCTTTTTTTGGCAATTTTTCTTAGGGGTAGGCCTAACATCCAGGCCGCTCGCCTCACCTAAAGAATTGTCAGCGACCCCAAATTTGCGGGAGAGAGAGCCTTTGAAACGGGCTTTAGATTGGTACTAAAATTGTGCAGATCCGATATTGCCCTGGGGTTGATTTGACCCTCCTTATTCTGTATTTCTGTCTTTTTACAGCAAAATCACAATGATGTTTTGCGGGGCTTTCGGAATGTCCCCGCTTGCTGGTCTTTTCCGGTGTGAAGCCTTCCCGCAACGGCCGTACAAATATAATTTTCGGATGCAGGAATACCTAAGGCAGAGTCAGGTCAAAAAATCATCTCTCTAGCCCTCCTAGATCGGGAGTTATTCCCAAAATCACCGCACTTTTATTTTGGGCCATTACCCTTGGTTTTTTTTTTTCAATTTCTCTTAGGGGTGGACCTAACATCTAGGCCGCTCGCCTCGCCTACAGAGACGTCAGCGACCCCAAATTTGCGAGAGAGAGAGCCTTTGAAACGGGCTTTAGAGTGGTACTAAAATTGTGCAGATCCGATATTGCCCTGGGGTCGATTTGACCCTCCTTATTCTGTTTTTCTGTCTTTTTACAGCAAAATCACGTTGATGTTTTGCGGGGCTTTCGGAATGTCCCCGCTTGCTGGTCTTTTCCGGTGTGAAGCCTTCCCGCAACGGCCGTACAAATATAATTTTCGGATGCAGGGATACGTAAGGCAGAGTCAGGTCAAAAAATCATCCCTCTAGCCCTCCTAGATCGGGAGTTATTCCAAAATTCACCGCACCTTTGTTTTGGGCCATTACCCCTGCCGGCGCGACTTTGCTTTTCAGCCGGCCCCTGGTTTTTTTTTGTTGGTCAATTTTTCTTACGGGTAGGCCTAACATCCAGGCCGCTCGCATCGCCTACAGAATCGTCAGCGACCCCAAATTTGCGGGAGAGAGAGCCTTTATAACGGGCTTTACAGTGGTACTAAATTTGTGCAGATCCGATATTGCCCTGGGGGTGATTTGATCCTCCTTATTCTGTATTTGTGTCTTTTTACAGCAAAATCAGGTTGATGTTTTGCGGGGCTTTCGGAGTTTCCCCGCTTGCTGGTCTTTTCCGGTGTGAAGCCTGGCCGCAACTGCCGTAAAAGTGTAATTTTCGGATGCAGGGATACCTCAGGCAGAGTCAGGTCAAAAAATCATCCCTCTAGCCCTCCTAGATCGGGAGTTATTCCAAAATTCACCGCACTTTTGTTTTGGGCCATTACCCCTGCCGCCACGACCTTGCTTTTCAGCCGGCCCCTGTGTTTTTCTTTTTTTGGCAATTTTTCTTAGGGGTAGGCCTAACATCCAGGCCGCTCGCCTCACCTAAAGAATTGTCAGCGACCCCAAATTTGCGGGAGAGAGAGCCTTTGAAACGGGCTTTAGATTGGTACTAAAATTGTGCAGATCCGATATTGCCCTGGGGTTGATTTGACCCTCCTTATTCTGTATTTCTGTCTTTTTACAGCAAAATCACAATGATGTTTTGCGGGGCTTTCGGAATGTCCCCGCTTGCTGGTCTTTTCCGGTGTGAAGCCTTCCCGCAACGGCCGTACAAATATAATTTTCGGATGCAGGAATACCTAAGGCAGAGTCAGGTCAAAAAATCATCTCTCTAGCCCTCCTAGATCGGGAGTTATTCCCAAAATCACCGCACTTTTATTTTGGGCCATTACCCTTGGTTTTTTTTTTTCAATTTCTCTTAGGGGTGGACCTAACATCTAGGCCGCTCGCCTCGCCTACAGAGACGTCAGCGACCCCAAATTTGCGAGAGAGAGAGCCTTTGAAACGGGCTTTAGAGTGGTACTAAAATTGTGCAGATCCGATATTGCCCTGGGGTCGATTTGACCCTCCTTATTCTGTATTTCTGTCTTTTTACAGCAAAATCACGTTGATGTTTTGCGGGGCTTTCGGAATGTCCCCGCTTGCTGGTCTTTTCCGGTGTGAAGCCTTCCCGCAACGGCCGTACAAATATAATTTTCGGATGCAGGGATACGTAAGGCAGAGTCAGGTCAAAAAATCATCCCTCTAGCCCTCCTAGATCGGGAGTTATTCCAAAATTCACCGCACTTTTGTTTTGGGCCATTACCCCTGCCGGCGCGACTTTGCTTTTCAGCCGGCCCCTGGTTTTTTTTTGTTGGTCAATTTTTCTTACGGGTAGGCCTAACATCCAGGCCGCTCGCATCGCCTACAGAATCGTCAGCGACCCCAAATTTGCGGGAGAGAGAGCCTTTATAACGGGCTTTACAGTGGTACTAAATTTGTGCAGATCCGATATTGCCCTGGGGGTGATTTGATCCTCCTTATTCTGTATTTGTGTCTTTTTACAGCAAAATCAGGTTGATGTTTTGCGGGGCTTTCGGAGTTTCCCCGCTTGCTGGTCTTTTCCGGTGTGAAGCCTGGCCGCAACTGCCGTAAAAGTGTAATTTTCGGATGCAGGGATACCTCAGGCAGAGTCAGGTCAAAAAATCATCCCTCTAGCCCTCCTAGATCGGGAGTTATTCCAAAATTCACCGCACTTTTGTTTTGGGCCATTACCCCTGCCGCCACGACCTTGCTTTTCAGCCGGCCCCTGTGTTTTTCTTTTTTTGGCAATTTTTCTTAGGGGTAGGCCTAACATCCAGGCCGCTCGCCTCACCTAAAGAATTGTCAGCGACCCCAAATTTGCGGGAGAGAGAGCCTTTGAAACGGGCTTTAGATTGGTACTAAAATTGTGCAGATCCGATATTGCCCTGGGGTTGATTTGACCCTCCTTATTCTGTATTTCTGTCTTTTTACAGCAAAATCACAATGATGTTTTGCGGGGCTTTCGGAATGTCCCCGCTTGCTGGTCTTTTCCGGTGTGAAGCCTTCCCGCAACGGCCGTACAAATATAATTTTCGGATGCAGGAATACCTAAGGCAGAGTCAGGTCAAAAAATCATCTCTCTAGCCCTCCTAGATCGGGAGTTATTCCCAAAATCACCGCACTTTTATTTTGGGCCATTACCCTTGGTTTTTTTTTTTCAATTTCTCTTAGGGGTGGACCTAACATCTAGGCCGCTCGCCTCGCCTACAGAGACGTCAGCGACCCCAAATTTGCGAGAGAGAGAGCCTTTGAAACGGGCTTTAGAGTGGTACTAAAATTGTGCAGATCCGATATTGCCCTGGGGTCGATTTGACCCTCCTTATTCTGTATTTCTGTCTTTTTACAGCAAAATCACGTTGATGTTTTGCGGGGCTTTCGGAATGTCCCCGCTTGCTGGTCTTTTCCGGTGTGAAGCCTTCCCGCAACGGCCGTACAAATATAATTTTCGGATGCAGGGATACGTAAGGCAGAGTCAGGTCAAAAAATCATCCCTCTAGCCCTCCTAGATCGGGAGTTATTCCAAAATTCACCGCACTTTTGTTTTGGGCCATTACCCCTGCCGGCGCGACTTTGCTTTTCAGCCGGCCCCTGGTTTTTTTTTGTTGGTCAATTTTTCTTACGGGTAGGCCTAACATCCAGGCCGCTCGCATCGCCTACAGAATCGTCAGCGACCCCAAATTTGCGGGAGAGAGAGCCTTTATAACGGGCTTTACAGTGGTACTAAATTTGTGCAGATCCGATATTGCCCTGGGGGTGATTTGATCCTCCTTATTCTGTATTTGTGTCTTTTTACAGCAAAATCAGGTTGATGTTTTGCGGGGCTTTCGGAGTTTCCCCGCTTGCTGGTCTTTTCCGGTGTGAAGCCTGGCCGCAACTGCCGTAAAAGTGTAATTTTCGGATGCAAGGATACCTAAGGCAGAGTCAGGTCTAAAAATCATCCCACTAGCCCTCCTAGATCGGGAGTTATTCCCAAATTCATCGCACTTTTGTTTTGGGCCATTACCCCTGCCGGCATGACCTTGCTTTTCAGCCGGCCCCTGGGTTTTTTTTTTTTTTTTGGCAATTTTTATTAGGGGTAGGCCTAACATCCAGGCCGCTTTTCTCACCTACAGAATCGTCAGCGACCCCAAATTTGCGGGAGAGAGAGCCTTTGAAACGGGCTTTACAGTGGTACTAAAATTGTGCCGATCCGATATTGCCCTGGGATCGATTTTACCCTCCTTATTCTGTATTTCTGTCTTTTTACAGCAAAATCAGGTTGATCTTTTGCGGGCTTTCGGAGTGTCCCCGCTTGCTGGTCTTTTCCGGTGTAAATCCTGCCCGCAACGGCCGTAAAAGTCTAATTTTCGGATGCAGGAATACCTAAGGCAGAGTCAGGTAAAAAAATCATCTCTCTAGCTCTCATAGATCGGGTGTTATTTCCAAAATCACCACACTTTTATTTTGGGCCATTACCCCTGTTTTGGGGGGTTCAATTTCTCTAAGGGGAGGGCCTAACATCCAGGCCGCTCGCATCGCCTACAGAATCGTCAGCGACCCCAAATTTGCGGGAGAGAGAGCCTTTGAAACAGGCGTTACAGTGATACTAAAATTGTGCAGATCCGATATCGCCCTGGGGTCGATTTGACTCTCCTTATTCTGTATTTCTGTCTTTTTACAGCAAAATCACGTTGATGTTTTGCGGGGCTTTCGGAATGTCCCCGCTTGCTGGTCTTTTCCGGTGTGAAGCCTTCCCGCAACGGCCGTACAAATATAATTTTCGGATGCAGGGATACGTAAGGCAGAGTCAGGTCAAAAAATCATCCCTCTAGCCCTCCTAGATCGGGAGTTATTCCAAAATTCACCGCACTTTTGTTTTGGGCCATTACCCCTGCCGGCGCGACTTTGCTTTTCAGCCGGCCCCTGGTTTTTTTTTTTTGGTCAATTTTTCTTACGGGTAGGCCTAACATCCAGGCCGCTCGCATCGCCTACAGAATCGTCAGCGACCCCAAATTTGCGGGAGAGAGAGCCTTTGTAACGGGCTTTACAGTGGTACTAAATTTGTGCAGATCCGATATTGCCCTGGGGGTGATTTGATCCTCCTTATTCTGTATTTGTGTCTTTTTACAGCAAAATCAGGTTGATGTTTTGCGGGGCTTTCGGAGTTTCCCCGCTTGCTGGTCTTTTCCGGTGTGAAGCCTGGCCGCAACTGCCGTAAAAGTGTAATTTTCGGATGCAGGGATACCTAAGGCAGAGTCAGGTCAAAAAATCACCCCACTAGCCCTCCTAGATCGGGAGTTATTCCCAAATTCATCGCACTTTTGTTTTGGGCCATTACCCCTGCCGGCATGACCTTGCTTTTCAGCCGGCCCCTGGGTTTTTTTTTTTTTTTTTGGCAATTTTTATTAGGGGTAGGCCTAACATCCAGGCCGCTTTTCTCGCCTACAGAATCGTCAGCGACCCCAAATTTGCGGGAGAGAGAGCCTTTGAAACGGGCTTTACACTGGTACTAAAATTGTGCCGATCCGATATTGCCCTGGGATCGATTTTACCCTCCTTATTCTGTATTTCTGTCTTTTTACAGCAAAATCACGTTGATCTTTTGCGGGCTTTCGGAGTGTCCCCGCTTGCTGGTCTTTTCCGGTGTAAATCCTGCCCGCAACGGCCGTAAAAGTCTAATTTTCGGATGCAGGAATACCTAAGGCAGAGTCAGGTAAAAAATCATCTCTCTAGCTCTCATAGATCGGGTGTTATTTCCAAAATCACCACACTTTTATTTTGGGCCATTACCCCTGTTTTGGGGGGTTCAATTTCTCTAAGGGGAGGGCCTAACATCCAGGCCGCTCGCATCGCCTACAGAATCGTCAGCAACCCCAAATTTGCGGGAGAGAGAGCCTTTGAAACAGGCTTTACAGTGATACTAAAATTGTGCAGATCCGATATCGCCCTGGGGTCGATTTGAGTTTCCTTATTCTGTATTTCTGTCTTTTTACAGCAAAATCACGTTCATGTTTTGCGGGGCTTTCGGAGTGTCCCCGCTTGCTGGTCTTTTCCGGTATGAAGCCTGCCCGCAACGGCCATAAAAACATAATTTTCGGATGCAGGGATACCTAAGGCAGAGTCAGGTCAAAAAATTATCCCTCTAGCCCTCCTAGATCGGGAGTTATTCCCAAATTCACCGCACTTTTGTTTTGGGCCATTACCCCTGCCGGCGCGACTTTGCTTTTCAGCCGGCCCCTGGTTTGTTTTTGTTGGTCATTTTTTCTTACGGGTAGGCCTAACATCCAGGCCGCTCGCATCGCCTACAGAATTGTCAGCAACCCCAAATTTGCGGGAGAGAGAGCCTTTGAAACGGGCTTTACAGTGGTACTAAATATGTGCAGATCCGATATTGCCCTTGGGGTGATTTGATCCTCCTTATTCTGTATTTGTGTCTTTTTACAGCAAAATCAGGTTGATGTTTTGCGGGGCTTTCGGAGTTTCCCCGCTTGCTGGTCTTTTCCGGTGTGAAGCCTGGCCGCAACTGCCGTAAAAGTGAAATTTTCGGATGCAGGGATACCTAAGGCAGAGTCGGGTCAAAAAATCATCCCTCTAGCCCTCCTAGATCGGGAGTTATTCCCAAATTCATCGCACTTTTGTTTTGGGCCATTACCCCTGCCGGCATGACCTTGCTTTTCAGCCGGCCCCTGTTTTTTTGTTTGTTTTTTTTGGCAATTTTTATTAGGGGTAGGCCTAACATCCAGGCCGCTTTTCTCGCCTACAGAATCGTCAGCGACCCCAAATTTGCGGGAGAGAGAGCCTTTGAAACGGGCTTTACAGTGGCACTAAAATTGTGCCGATCCGATATTGCCCTGGGGTCGATTTTACCCTCCTTATTCTGTATTTCTGTCTTTTTACAGCAAAATCACGTTGATCTTTTGCGGGCTTTCGGAGTGTCCCCGCTTGCTGGTCTTTTCCGGTGGAAATCCTGCCCGCAACGGCCGTAAAAGTCTAATTTTCGGATGCAGGAATACCTAAGGCAGAGTCAGGTAAACAAATCATCTCTCTAGCTCTCATAGATCGGGTGTTATTTCCAAAATCACCACACTTTTATTTTGGGCCATTACCCCTGTTTTTTGGGGTTCAATTTCTCTAAGGGGAGGGCCTAACATCCAGGCCGCTCGCATCGCCTACAGAATCGTCAGCGACCCCAAATTTGCGGGAGAGAGAGCCTTTGAAACGGGCTTTACAGTGGTACTAAAATTGTGCAGATCCGATATCGCCCTGGGGTCGATTTGACCCTCCTTATTCTGTATTTCTGTCTTGTTACATCAAAATCACGTTCATGTTTTGCGGGGCTTTCGGAGTGTCCCCGTAAAAGTCAAATTTTCGGATGCAGGGATACCTCAGGCAGAGTCAGGTCAAAAAATCATCCCTCTAGCCCTCCTAGATCGGGAGTTATTCCAAAATTCACCGCACTTTTGTTTTGGGCCATTACCCCTGCCGGCACGACCTTGCTTTTCAGCCGGCCCCTGTGTTTTTCTTTTTGGTCAATTTTTCTTAGGGGTGGGCCTAACATCCAGGCCGCTCGCCTTGCTTACAGAATCGTCAGCAACCCCAAATTTGCGGCAGATAGAGCCTTTGAAACGGGCTTTACAGTGGTACTAAAATTGTGCAGATCCGATATTGCCCTGGGGTCGATTTGACCCTCCTTATTCTGTATTTCTGTCTTTTTACAGCAAAATCACGTTAATGTTTTGCGGGGCTTTCGGAGTGTCCCCGCTTGCTGGTCTTTTCCGGTGTGAAGCCTGCCCGCAACAGCCGTAAAAGTCTAATTTTCGGATGCAGGGATACCTAAGGCAGAGTCAGGTCAGAAAATCATCCCTCTAGTCCTCCTAGATCGGGAGTTATTCTCAAATTTACCGCACTTTTGTTTTGGGCCATTACCCCTGCCGGCACGACCTTGCTTTTCAGCCGGCCCGTGGGTTGTTGGTTTTTTTTTTCAATTTTCTTAGGGGTAGGCCTAACATCCAGGCCGCTCACCTCGCCTACAGAAATGTCAGCGACCCAACATTTGCGGGAAAGAAAGCCTTTGAAACGGGCTTTACAGTGGTACTTAAATTGTGCAGATCCGATATTGCCCTTGGGGTGATTTGACCCTCCTTATTCTGTATTTCTGTCTTTTTACAGCAAAATCACGTTGATGTTTTGCGGGGCTTTCGGAGTGTACCCACTTGCTGGTCTCTTCCGGTGTGAAGCCTGCCCGCAACGTTAGTACAAATATAATTTTCGGATGCAGGAATACCTAAGGCAGAGTTAGGTAAAAAAATCATCTCTCTAGCCCTCCTAGATCAGGAGGAATTTCCAAAATCACTGCACTTTTATTTTGGCCATTACCCTGTTTTTTTTTGTTCAATTTCTCTAAGTGGTAGGCCTAACATCCTGGCCGCTCGCCTCGTCAACAGAATCGTCAGCGACCCCAAATTTGCGTGAGAGAGAGCCTTTGAAACGGGCTTTACAGTGGTACTAAAATTGTGCAGATCCGATATTGCCTTGGGGTCGATTTGACCCTCCTTAATCTGTATTTCTGTCTTTTTACAGCAAAATCACTTTGATCTTTTGCGGGCTTTCGGAGTGTCCCCGCTTGCTGGTCTTTTCCGGTGGAAATCCTGCCCGCAACGGCCGTAAAAGTCTAATTTTCGGATGCAGGAATACCTAAGGCAGAGTCAGGTAAACAAATCATCTCTCTAGCTCTCATAGATCGGGTGTTATTTCCAAAATCACCACACTTTTATTTTGGGCCATTACCCCTGTTTTGGGGGGTTCAATTTCTCTAAGGGGAGGGCCTAACATCCAGGCCGCTCGCATCGCCTACAGAATCGTCAGCGACCCCAAATTTGCGGGAGAGAGAGAGCCTTTGAAACGGGCTTTACAGTGGTACTAAAATTGTGCAGATCCGATAATGCCCTGGGGTCGATTTGACCCTCCTTATTCTGTATTTCTGTCTTTTTACAGCAAAATCACGTTGATGTTTTGCGGGGCTTTCGGAGTGTCCCCGCTTGCTGGTCTTTTCCGGTGTGAAGTCTGCCCGCAACGGCCGTAAAAGTCTAATTTTCGGATGCAGGGATACCTAAGGCAGAGTCAGGTCAAAAAATCATTCCTCTAGCCCTCTTAGATCGGGAGTTAATCCTAAATTCACTGCACTTTTGTTTTGGGCCATTACCCCTGCCGGCACGACTTTGCTTTTTAGCCGGCCCCAGGTTTGTTTTTTTTGGTCAATTTTTCTTAGGGTGGGCCTAACATCCAGGCCGCTCGTCTCGTCTACAGAATCGTTAGCGACCCCAAATTTGCAAGAGAGAGAGCCTATGAGACGGGCTTTACAGTGGTACTAAAATTGTGCAGATCCGATAATGCCCTGGGGTCGATTTGACCCTCCTTATTCTGTATTTCTGTCTTTTTACAGCAAAATCACGTTGATGTTTTGCGGGGCTTTCGGAGTGTCCCCGCTTGCTGGTCTTTTCCGGTGTGAAGTCTGCCAGCAACGGCCGTAAAAGTCTAACTTTCGGATGCAGGGATACCTCAGGCAGAGTCAGGTCAAAAAAATCATTCCTCTAGCCCTCCTAGATCGGGAGTTATTCCCAAATTCACCGCACTTTTGTTTTGGGCCATTACCCCTGCCGGCACGACCTTGCTTTTCATCCGGCCCCTGGGTTGCTTTTTGGGGGGTCAATTTTTCTTAGGGGTAGGCCTAACATCCAGGCAGCTCGCCTCGCCTACAGAATTGTCAGCGACCCAAAATTCGCGGGAGAGAGAGCCTTTGAAACGGGCTTTACAGTGGGACTAAAATTGTGCAGATCCGATAATGCCCTGGGGTCGATTTGACCCTCATTATTCTGTATTTCTGTCTTTTTACAGCAAAATCACGTTGATGTTTTACGGGGCTTTCGGAGTGTCCCCGCTTGCTGGTCTTTTCCGGTATGAAGCCTGCCTGCAACGGCCGTTAAAGTCATATTTTCAGATGCAAGGTTACCTAAGGCAGAGTCTGGTGAAAAAATCATTTCTCTAGCCCTCCTAGATCGGGAGTTAATCCCAAATTCAATGCACTTTTGTTTTGGGCCATTACCCCTGCCGGCACGACTTTGCTTTTCAGCCGGCCCCTGGTTTTTTTTTTTTTTGTAAATTTTTCTTAGGGGTGGGCCTAACATACAGGCCGCTCGCATCGTTTACAGAATCGTCAGCAACTCCAAACTCACGGGAAAGAGAGTCCTTGAAACGGGCTTTACAGTGGTACTAAAATTGTGCAGATCCAATATTGCCTTGGGGTCGATTTGACCCTCCTTAATCTGTATTTCTGTCTTTTTACAGCAAAATCACGTTGATGTTTTACGGGGCTTTCGGAGTGTCCCCGCTTGCTGGTCTTTTCCGGTATGAAGCCTGCCTGCAACGGCCGTTAAAGTCATATTTTCAGATGCAAGGATACATAAGGCAGAGTCTGGTGAAAAAATCATCTCTCTAGCCCTCCTAGATCGGGAGTTATTTCCAAATGCACCTCACTTTTGTTTAAGGCCATTACCCCTGTTTTTTTGTTTAATTTCTCTAACGGGTGGGCCTAACATACAGGCCGCTCGCATCGTTTACAGAATCGTCAGCAATTCCAAACTCACGGGAAAGAGAGTCCTTGAAACGGGCTTTACAGTGGTACTAAAATTGTGCAGATCCGATATTGCCTTGGGGGCGATTTGATCCTCCTTAATCTGTATTTCTGTCTTTTTACAGCAAAATCACGTTGATGTTTTACGGGGCTTTCAGAGTGTCCCCGCTTGCTGGTCTTTTCCGGTATGAAGCCTGCCTGCAACGGCCGTTAAAGTCATATTTTCAGATGCAAGGATACCTAAGGCAGAGTCTGGTGAAAAAAATCATCTCTCTAGCCCTCCTAGATCGGGAGTTATTCCCAAATGCACCGCACTTTTGTGTTAGGCCATCACCACTGTTTTTTTGTGTAATTTCTCTAACGGGTGGGCCTAACATCCAGGCCGCTCGCCTCGTTTACAGAATCGTCAGCAATTCCAAACTCACGGGAAAGAGAGTCCTTGAAACGGGCTTTACAGTGGGACTAAAATTGTGCAGATCCGATATCGCCCTGGGGTCGATTGACCCTCCTTATTCTGTATTTCTGTCTTTTTACATCAAAATCACGTTGATGTTTTGCGGGGCTTTCGGAAAGTCCCCGTATGCTGGTCTTTTCCGGTGTGAAGCCTGCCCGCAACGGCCGTACAAATATAATTTTCGGATGCAGGGATACCTAAGGCAGAGTCAGGTAAAAAAATCATCCCTCTAGCCCTCTTAGATCGGGAGTTATTCCCAAAATTACCGAACTTTTATTTTGGGCCATTACCCCTGCCGGCACGACTTTGCTTTTCAGCCGGCCCATGTTTTTTTTTTTTTTTTTTTCAATTTTTCTTAGGTGTAGGCCTTACATCCAGGCCGCTCGACTCGCCTACAGAATCGTCAGCAACCCAAAATTTGCGGGAGAGAGAGCCTTTGAAACGGGCTTTACAGTGGTACTAAAATTGTGCACATCCGATATTGCACTGGGGTCGATTTGACCCTCCTTATTCTGTATTTCTGTCTTTTTACAGCAAAATCACGTTGATGTTTTGAGGGGCTTTCGGAGTGTCCCCGCTTGCTGGTCTTTTCCGGTGTGAAGCCTGCCCGCAACGGCCGTACAACTATAATTTTCGGATGCAGGGAAACCTAAGGCAAAATCACCGAACTTTTATTTTGGGCCATAATACCCCTGTTTTTTTTTTTTTTTGTTCAATTTCTCTAAGGGGTGGGCCTAACATCCAGGCCGCTTGCCTCGCCTAAAGAATCGTCAGCAACCCCAAACTCACGGTAGAGAGAGCCCTTGAAACGGGCTTTACAGTGGTACTAAAATTGTGCAGATCCGATATTGCCCTGGGGGTGATTTGACCCTCCTTATTCTGTATTTCTGTCTTTTTACAGCAAAATCACGTTCATGTTTTGCAGGGCTTTAGGAGTGTCCCCGCTTGCTGGTCTTTTCCGGTGTGAAGCCTGCCCGCAACGGCCGTACAAATATAATTTTCGGATGCAGGGATACCTAAGGCAGAGTCAGGTCAAAAAATCATCCCTCTAGCCCTCCTAGATCGGGAGTTATTCCCAAAATCACCGCACTTTTATTTTGGGCCTTTACCCCTGCCGGCACGACCTTGCTTTTCAGCCGGCCCCTGGGTTTTTGGTTTTTTTTGGTCAATATTTCTTAGGGGTAGGCCTAACACCCAGGCCGCTCGCCTCGCCTACAGAATCGTCAGCGACCCAAAATTTGCGGGAGAGAGAGCCTTTGAAACGGGCTTGACAGTGGTACTAAAATTGTGCAGATCCGATATTGCCCTGGGGTCGATTTGACCCTCCTTATTCTGTATTTCTGTCTTTTTACAGCAAAATCACGTTGATGTTTTGAGGGGCTTTCGGAGTGTCCCCGCTTGCTGGTCTTTTCCGGTGTAAATCTTGCCCGCAACGGCCTTAAAAGTCTAATTTTCGGATGCAAGGATACCTAAGGTAGAGTTACGTCAAAAAATCGTCCGTCTAGCCCTCCTAGATCGGGAGTTATTCCCAAATTCACCGCACTTTTGTTTTGGGATATTACCCCTGCCGGCACGACCTTGCTTTTCATCCGGCCCCTGGGTTGTTTTTTGGGGGTCAATTTTTCTTAGGGGTAGGCCTAACATCCAGGCCGCTCGCCTCGCCTACAGAATCGTCAGCGACCCCAAATTTGCGGGGAAGAGAGCCTTTGAAACGGGCTTGACAGTGGTACTAAAATTGTGCAGATCCGAAATTGCCCTGGGGTGATTTGACCCTCCTTATTCTGTATATCTGTCTTTTTACAGCAAAATCACGTTCATGTTTTGCGGGGCCTTCAGAGTGTCCCCACTTGCTGGTCTTTTCCGTTGTGAATCTTGCCCGCAACGGCCGTAAAAGTCTAATTTTCGGATGCAGGGATACCTAAGGTAGAGTTAGGTCAAAAAATCGTCCGTCTAGCCCTCCTAGATCGGGAGTTATTCCCAAATTCACCGCACTTTTGTTTTGGGCTATTACCCCTGCCGGCACGACCTTGCTTTTCAGCCGGCCCCTGGGTTGTTTTTTGGGGGTCAATTTTTCTTAGGGGTAGGCCTAACATCCAGGCCGCTCGCCTCGCCTACAGAATCGTCAGCGACCCCAAATTTGCGGGAAAGAGAGCCTTTGAAACGGGCTTGACAGTGGTACTAAAATTGTGCAGATCCGATATTGCCCTGGGGTGATTTGACTCTCCTTATTCTGTATATCTGTCTTTTTACAGCAAAATCACGTTCATGTTTTGCGGGGCCTTAAGAGTGTCCCCGCTTGCTGGTCTTTTCCGGTGTGAATCTTGCCCGCAACGGCCGTAAAAGTCTAATTTTCGGATGCAGGGATACCTAAGGTAGAGTTAGGTCAAAAAATCGTCCATCTAGCCCTCCTAGATCGGGAGTTATTCCCAAATTCACCGCACTTTTGTTTTGGGCTATTACCCCTGCCGGCACGACCTTGCTTTTCAGCCGGCCCCTGGGTTGTTTTTTGGGGGTCAATTTTTCTTAGGGGTAGGCCTAACATCCAGGCCGCTCGCCTCGCCTACAGAATCGTCAGCGACCCAAAATTTGCGGGAGAGAGAGCCTTTGAAACGGGCTTGACAGTGGTACTAAAACTGTGCAGATCCGATATTGCCCAGAGTCAGGTCAAAAAATCATCCCTCTAGCCCTCCTAGATCGGGAGTTATTCCCAAAATCACCGCACTTTTATTTTGGGCCATAATGCCCCTGTTTTTTTTTTGTTCAATTTCTCTAAGGGGTAGGCCTAACATCCATGCCGCGCGTCTCGCCTACAGAATCGTCAGCAACCCCAAACTCACGGGAGAGAGAGCCCTTGAAACGGGCTTTAGAGTGGTACTAAAATTGTGCAGATCCGATATTGCCCTGGGGTCGATTTGACCCTCCTTATTCTGTAATTCTGTCTTTTTACAGCAAAATCACGTTGATGTTTTTCGGGGCTTTCGGAGTGTCCCCCCTTGCTGGTCTTTTCCGGTGTGAAGCTTGCCCGCAACGGCCGTAAAAGTCTAATTTTCTCATGCAGGGATACCTACGGCAGAGTCAGGTAAAAAAATCATTTCTCTAGCCTTCCTAGATCGGGAGTTATTTCCAAAATCACCATACTTTTATTTTGGGCCATTACCCCTGGTTTGTTTTTGTTCAATTTCTCTAAGGGATGGGCCTAATATCCAGGCCGCTCACCTCGCCTACAGAATAGTCAGCTACCCCAAATTTGCGGGAAAGAGAGCCTTTGAACTGGGCTTTACAGTGGTACTAAAATTGTGCAGATCCGATATTGCCCTGGAGTCGATTTGACCCTCCTTATTCTGTACTTCTGTCTTTTTACAGCAAAATCACGTTGATGCTTTGCGGGGCTTTCGGAGTGTCCCCTCTTGCTGGTCTTTTCCGGTGTGAATCCTGCCCGCAACGGCCGTAAAAGTGTAATTTTCGGATGCAGGGATACCTAAGGCAGAGTCAGGTAAAAAAATCATCCCTCTAGTCCTCCTAGATCGGGAGTTATTCCCAAATTCACCGCACTTTTGTTTTGGGCCATTACCCCTGCCGGCACGACTTTGCTTTTCAGCCGGCCCGTGTTTTTTTTTTTTTTTTTTTGTCAATTTTTCTTAGGGGTAGGCCTTACATCCAGGCCGCTCGCCTCGTCTACAGAATCGTCAGCAACCCAACATTTGCGGGAGAGAGAGCCTTTGAAACGGGCTTTACAGTGGTACTAAAATTGTGCAGATCCGATATTGCACTGGGGTCGATTTGACCCTCCTTATTCTGTATTTCTTTCTTTTTACATCAAAATCACGTTGATGTTTTGCGGGGCTTTCGAAAAGTCCCCGTATGCTGGTCTTTTCCGGTGTTAAGCCTGCCCGCAACGGCCGTACAAATATAATTTTCGGATGCAGGGATACCTAAGGCAGAGTCAGGTAAAAAAATCATCCCTCTAGCCCTCTTAGATCGGGAGTTATTCCGAAAATTACCGAACTTTTATTTTTGGGCCATTACCCCTGCCGGCACGACTTTGCTTTTCAACCGGCCCGTGTTTTTTTTTTGTTTTTTTTTCAATTTTTCTTAGGTGTAGGCCTTACATCCAGGCCGCTCGACTCGCCTACAGAATCGTCAGCAACCCAAAATTTGCGGGAGAGAGAGCCTTTGAAACGGGCTTTACAGTGGTACTAAAATTGTGCACATCCGATATTGCACTGGGGTCGATTTGACCCTCCTTATTCTGTATTTCTGTCTTTTTACAGCAAAATCACGTTGATGTTTTGAGGGGCTTTCGGAGTGTCCCCGCTTGCTGGTCTTTTCCGGTGTGAAGCCTGCCCGCAACGGCCATACAAATATAATTTTCGGATGCAGGGAAACCTAAGGCAAAATCACCGAACTTTTATTTTGGGCCATAATACCCCTGTTTTTTGTTTTTTTTTCAATTTCTCTAAGGGGTGGGCCTAACATCCAGGCCGCTTGCCTCGCCTAAAGAATCGTCAGCAACCCCAAACTCACGGTAGAGAGAGCCCTTGAAACGGGCTTTACAGTGGTACTAAAATTGTGCAGATCCGATATTGCCCTAGGGGTGATTTGACCCTCCTTATTCTGTATTTCTGTCTTTTTACAGCAAAATCACGTTCATGTTTTGCAGGGCTTTAGGAGTGTCCCCGCTTGCTGGTCTTTTCCGGTGTGAAGCCTGCCCGCAACGGCCGTACAAATATAATTTTCGGATGCAGGGATACCTAAGGCAGAGTCAGGTCAAAAAATCATCCCTCTAGCCCTCCTAGATCGGGAGTTATTCCCAAAATCACCGCACTTTTATTTTGGGCCTTTACCCCTGCCGGCACGACCTTGCTTTTCATCCGGCCCCTGGGTTTTTGTTTTTTTTTGTCAATTTTTCTTAGGGGTAGGCCTAACACCCAGGCCGCTCGCCTCGCCTACAGAATCGTCAGCGACCCAAAATTTGCGGGAGAGAGAGCCTTTGAAACGGGCTTGACAGTGGTACTAAAATTGTGCAGATCCGATATTGCCCTGGGGTCGATTTGACCCTCCTTATTCTGTATTTCTGTCTTTTTACAGCAAAATCACGTTGATGTTTTGCGGGGCTTTCGGAGTGTCCCCGCTTGCTGGTCTCTTCCGGTGTAAATCTTGCCCGCAACGGCCTTAAAAGTCTAATTTTCGGATGCAAGGATACCTAAGGTAGAGTTACGTCAAAAAATCGTCCGTCTAGCCCTCCTAGATCGGGAGTTATTCCCAAATTCACCGCACTTTTGTTTTGGGATATTACCCCTGCCGGCACGACCTTGCTTTTCAGCCGGCCCCTGGGTTGTTTTTTGGGGGTAAATTTTTCTTAGGGGTAGGCCTAACATCCAGGACGCTCGCCTCGCCTACAGAATCGTCAGAAACCCCAAATTCGCGGGAGAGAGAGCCCTTTAAACGGGCTTTACAGTGGTACTAAAATTGTGCAGATCCGATATTGCCCTGGCGTCGATTTGACCCTCCTTATTCTGTAATTCTGTCTTTTTAGAGCAAAATCACGTTAATGTTTTTCGGGGC
Organism: Pisaster brevispinus; assembly: GCA_023634235.1. Classification (NCBI taxonomy): domain Eukaryota; kingdom Metazoa; phylum Echinodermata; class Asteroidea; order Forcipulatida; family Asteriidae; genus Pisaster; species Pisaster brevispinus. The sequence continues at coordinate 21,584 of JAMKCF010000209.1, forward strand.
TTTCGGAGTGTCCCCGCTTGCTGGTCTTTTCCGGTGTGAAGCCTGCCCGCAACGGCCGTATGAGTATAATTTTCGGATGCAAGAATACCTAAGGCAGAGTCAGGTAAAAAAATCATCTCTCTAGCCCTCCTAGATCGGGAGTTATTCTCAAAAACACCGCACTTTTATTTTGGGCCATTACCCCTGGTTTTTTTTTGTTCAATTTCTCTAAGGGGTGGGCCTAACATCCAGGCCGCTCGCCTCGCGTACAGAATCGTCAGCGACTCCAAACTCACGGGAGAGAGAGCCCTTGAAACGGACTTTACGGTGGTACTACAATTGTGCAGATCCGATATTGCCCTGGGGTCGATTTGACCCTCCTTATTCTGTATTTCTGTCTTTTTACAGGTTGATGTTTTGCAGGGCTTTCGGAGGGTTCCCGCTTACTGGTCTTTTCCGGTGTGAAGCCTGCCAGCAACGGCCGTAAAAGTCTATTTTTGGGATGCAGGGAAACCTAAGGCAGAGTCAGGTCAAAAAAACATCCCTCTGGCCCTCCTAGATCGGGAGTTATTCCAAAATTCACAGCACTTTTGTTTAAGGCCATTACCCCTGCCGGCACGACCTTGCTTTTCAGCCGGCCTCTGGGTTTTGTTTTTTTTTTTGTCAATTTTTCTTACTGGTGGGCCTAACATCCAGGCCACTCACCTCGCCTACAGAATCGTCAGCGACCCCAAATTCGCGGGAGAGAGAGCCCTTGATACGGGCTTTACAGTGGTACTAAAATTGTGCAGATCCGTTATTGCCCTGGCGTCGATTTGACCCTCCTTATTCTGTATTTCTGTCTTTTTACAGCAAAATCACGTTGATATTTTGCGGTGCTTTCGGAGTGTCCCTGCTTGCTGGTCTTTTCCGGTGTGAAGCCTGCCAGCTCGGCCGTAAAAGTCTAGTTTTTGGATGCAGGGATACTTAAGGCAGAGTCAAGTTTTTGGATGCAGGGATACTTAAGGCAGAGTCAGGTCAAAAAATCATCCCTCTAGCCCTCCTAGATCGGGAGTTATTCCAAAATTCACCGCACTTTTGTTTTGGGCCATTACCCCTGCCGGCACGACCTTGCTTTTCAGCCGGCCCCTGGGTTTTTTTTTTTTTTTGGTCAATTTTTCTTAGGGGTAGGCCTAACATCCAGGCCGCTCGCCTCGCCTAAAGAATCGTCAGCGACCCCAAATTCGCGGGAGAAAGAGCCATTGAAACGGGCTTTACAGTGGTACTAAAATTGTGCAGATTCGATATTGCCGTGGGGTCGATTTGACCCTCCTTATTCTGTATTTCTGTCTTTTTACAGCAAAATCACGTTGATGTTTTGCGGGGCTTTCGGAGTGTCCCCGCTTGCTGGTCTTTTCCGGTGTATGCCTGCCCGCAACGGCCGTAAAAGTCTAATTTTCGGATGTAGGGATACCTAAGGCAGAGTCGGGTCAAAAAATCATCCCTCTAGCCCTCCTAGATCGGGAGTTATTCTAAAATTCACCGCACTTTTGTTTTAGGCCATTACCCCTGCCGGCACGACCTTGCTTTTCAGCCGGCCCCTGTTTTTTTTTTTTTTTTTTTTTTCAATTTTTCTTAGGGGTAGGCCTAACATCCAGGACGCTCGCCTCGCCTACAGAATCGTCAGAAACCCCATATTCGCGGGAGAGAGAGCCCTTGAAACGGGCTTTACAGTGGTACTAAAATTGTGCAGATCCGATATTGCCCTGGGGTCGATTTGACCCTCCTTATTCTGTATTTCTGTCTTTTTACAGCAAAATCACGTTGATGTTTTGCGGGGCTTTCGGAGTGTCCCCGCTTGCTGGTCTTTTCCGGTGTGAAGCCTGCCCGCAACGGCCGTTAAGTCTAATTTTCGGATGCAGGGATACCTAAGGCAGAGTCAGGTAAAAAAATAATTTCTCTAGCCCTCCTAGAACGGGAGTTATTCCCAATTTCACCTCAAATTTATTTTGGGCCATTACCCCGGCCGGCGAGACCTTGCTTTGCAGCCGGCCCCTGGAATTTTTCAATTTCTCTTAGTGGTAGGCCTACATCCAGGCCGCTCGCCTCGCCTACAGAATCGTCAGCAACCCCAAATTCATGGCAGAAAATAAAAGCCATTACCTCCAAATTGTTGAATTGAAAAGTTGTGGGTATACATTTTATTAATAAGCCTCCGCGCATGAATTTCTGTCATTTTAGTGCGGAGCAAACAGTACTTACCAATGACCTTTTAGTGCGCCCTCATTAGACCGTGCTCGACCATCCCATTTGCTTGTTGCTGTTTGGATAGTGTTGACGTTTTTGTTTTTTGTGTGTTTTTTTTTTTTGGGGGGGGGGGGGGGGGACTGAATCTGTTTACAAGGTGGGTACTGATTATCTAGACTACTATTCTAACTTCTAAGTTTGAATTACAGTTCTTGAAATTGCTAAGGAAAACTGTTACTAAACTAGACCAAACCAAATAAAATCAACTCTAGGGTTTTGTTAAAACCATGAAACACAGTTGCTAAGTATAGGTAGCTATCGCAAAGGGTTCGCGTTTAAGACATTTCCTATTCTGCCACCACAAATTCGGGAAAATATATTGAAGCGGTTTGGGAATACTTTGGATCACTTTTCAACAAAACATTCAATTATTACTCTAGAATGTCTATCTTTTGTAATTTTGGTCGATTTAATCACATTTGTGGCATCAAACCTTTGATTTCACGCCCGTTTTTAGAACCACAACTTTCCGTGCTCACGCGATGAAAGTCGCCATTTTGGAAAAAAAAAATCTCCCTGATCGGATAAAAACTTTCAGGGTGCACCACACTAAATGGACAAATATTCATGCGCCAAGCTCATCATAATTTGTATACCCACAGAATTGTTTTAATTATAACGTTTAGGGGGTCGTGCAATTAATAGAATGTGTAATTATAAGAATCTAGCACAATCTTGGGGTTCTGTGTTTCAACTTTTGGGGAGACTTGATAAATTTAGGCGTTTAAGTTGGCCCTAATTTACTTGGCAAGTGGAGAAGTGCTTCACGAAAACTGGCAGCAAGTCGGTTTGGGAAAAGTTCATTTTCGGGGGTGTTTTTTCTGGGGTTGGTTGCTAGCAAAAATTCCAAGAGGATTAATTTATTATACAATAATTGCAATCATGGTGACTGTATGTGAGAAATATGAGGTAATCATTTGTACAAGTACAAAACTAGACCTCTTTAAAAATATGCGGCAGAAGAGTTCTGGTATATAGTATCCCTTTAAGAGGCATATCTTCATTAATGTTGGTCTGATTTTAATTTGCTCTTCACTATTGCATTTATCTTGAATAGACCTTTCCAATGATGTATAGTTTGTCTATATTAAAAATTAAAAATTAAAAATCAGGTAATATAGCTACTATAGGCCCCCTTTCATGTGCTACTGTAGGCCTATAACCTTTTGTAACAAACCGTTACAGTTAAAGTTCTTTCCATTAGACTGTTTCTCAGTCAACAACAAAATCATGAACAGCTATATGCCCTGCTTTAAGTATACTTACAAAGTAGTTAATATTCAGTTCAGGAGCAAAAACAGAAGAAAAAAATGTTTAATAAATTAACCAACCACTATTCTCCAAGAACCAAATTGAGTTGGGTTTTACATGCAGTGTAGGCCTACGTACACATGGGCAAAAGGACAAAACATCATCAAATAACCTACCCCTGGTAGGACATCAGTGTCTGTTGGACTCGTCTGTTGCATCCAACCTGGGCTACAAATAACCACACACAAACACACACACTGCTGGGTTCACCACCCAGGCATAAACATGAGCACAAGCTCCTGTGCCCAGATTAACACAAGGGCTCTTAAAGCCCCATGGCTGCAGTCTCAGCTATACTATTACTACTTGCAATTTCTTGGATCATTCCTTGGGTACCTTGACTCATTATTGGATGCTAACGGTAAAACACAATCCATTACCACATTTCAAACACCTTCATAGAGCATCGGTCGAAACATGAAAAAACCCACCTTGAAAATAAATTATGATACAAGTGAAGTCGGCCGGAACAGCACCAAGTGAAAACTGAGAGTGCCTTCGCTATACCTTACAAACAGGTGGTGGGTGACAACACCCATGTATCGTTGCCAGGAGGTCTAGTTTCCGGACTAAACCTTTGGTGTTGTCAGCAGCAGAGTAAGGTTCCAATCCTAGTCATGACATTTGTGCCCTTGAGCTAGGCGCTCAAGGGCAGTTAACCTTAATTGCTTCGTACAAAGTTGGGAAGGTATTGCATTCTGCTCTACCAGTCGGGGTCCTAGTGGATGATACCTATGACTACATCCTTACGGACTTTGAAGGAAGTAACCCCATTTCAGCCCCAGGAGTAAGTGGCAACGTGGCCCCTGGTGACAGTTGATTTGGGCCTACAGCCACGATCAGTTATGTGTAGCCCTCACCTTGAAGTGGCTGTCAGGCCCTGGCACAAAGGTGTACACAGCACAAACTTGCCGTGCTTGGCAATGTCCTTTTTTGAAAAGCTGTTGTTGCGGTTTCTTTTTATCCCCGAACTATTAGGCCTTACACTGATTAATACAAACTTGACCCTGAAATGTAAATAGATGTTTAATATTTAGCCTACCTTTTCCTTTTTCAGATTATCGTTTTTTGAGGATTTTTGTTTTTGGGGAACTAAAGTCTGACATAATGGTCCAAAAACTGTCAACTGTTGTAGTTATTTACAATAACATATCATTGTGCTTTATGTCAGTGCCCTAATCACTGGGCCAATAACATTCCTCTTATTTCTCTCAGTATCCAGGGGCTACTCATGTATACGTCAATGAGGACGCTATACAATCTGCCAGCTTACCAGCATAAACAAACTTGGCCAATGCTGACAATGCTGTCCTCCATCTCACAAATACAGTAAAAGGGCAAACATTCTGCCTCCTCCTAGAACTTTCATATGATTACAGATTGAAGCTAACCCAGAGAAGGAGGAAAATGTATCAAGATGATGAAATTACATAACAATTTGACAAAACCAGCTGTTACTTCAAGTAACATCCAAACAAGGCAAGGAAGCCCAGGGCTGTATACTGAATTGAGAAAGATAACAGGAATGTTATTGGCCCAGTGACTAGGGCACTGACATAAAACCCATTTAGATGTTATTGTAAAATGTTCTACAGATGAATAAAGCCAGAGTTACTGTTTCATAAATACAATAACCACATGGTGTTTGTTTGTTTGTTTGTTTTTACAGACTTAAGAAAGGAATACAGTTATGAAGATCTGGAAACAATATGGATGCATCCAAAGCAGATGACCAAAGAGGCTGTTGATCTGTGAGTGTAAATATTTTCAAGTAAAATCAACCTGAAACTTTTTACAAACTGACAAAACAACCAATTCACCCTATTACTCTCAACATACTCTCCTGCCCAACTGGCTCTTGCCACAAAGTTGCAGAGGAGACTGTTGAGACCAAATCCCAGTAAACGTACTTTGGGGGTTTCCACATATTGCTAGCTTTACAAACAGAAGAAACTCATGCACCAAGTTCTAGCCTGGAAGGTATTAGCCATTTTGTGGTAGTTTGTGGTATCAGTGTATTGACCCCGTGCATTGGCCGCCTTGGTTAGGCCAATCAATGGAAATGTGCAAAATGTCAACTGTAGGCCCTATATAAAAATGGATATTGCGTAAATGTTTGTATAAAGTACATGTAACTAGTCATAATATATTATCATTCAAAAAGAAAGACATCTCAATCACCTCAGCCTTTTACTTTTAATCTATCACCGTGAAGCAACTACAACCATATCTTCCACTCAATGGCCTGGATGGAAAAAATGGAAAAGTGAATCGATATGATGTGATGTGATTTTAGGACAGATTGTCCAATATCACATCCACACCAACGAAATCACATCCGAGCCAGAAATCACATCCTTGGTTAATTGCCACTTATCCAAAATCACATCCACTGTCTGGCTGAATTACCAAAATCACATCTAGTGTCTGGGCCCTTGCCAAAATCACATCCAAGCCAGAAATCACATCCATAGTAATTGTTCCTAGCAAATATCACATCCACTGTCTGGCTGCATTACCAAAATCACATCTAGTGTCTGGGCCCTAACCAAATAACATCCTAGTCAAAATCACATCCGCTGTCCGGATTTTTCACCAAAATAATACCTCTACGTAAATTTAACCCTTAATTATGTGTGTGTACTATTTTATTAAATTATGTTCACATGCCTATACTTGTTAACTTACTTGGAATTTGACTTGAGAACTGTTTCTGGGCTGTACATTTGTACAGTTTGATGTTTGGCAGGGGCACTCTCTCGCGTGCTCGCATATTTCATTTCGTTGATGCTGACTATACGCATTGCAAACTGTATGCTTTGGATAGCCACTAAATCGAAAAGGTTCATATTCTGTATTCAAGATTGTCCGAATAGAGTGGCATATCGCTCTGCTATATAATAGTATCTGGCCGTTACACGGCGATTGTGCTGAATTTCATCTGCAGATTCAGAAACGATCAGTAAGCATCGAGTGTTAGCTGATCATTAGTGTTATAAATATTAGATTGCTTCAGAGAGTGGTGCTGTTGTTATTCCCCGGGGCACTGCAACAGCCTTCAATTACATAACGAGGGTGGGGGGGGGGGGGGACACCAGTGGCTATTTTCTCCCAGTAGTGTTGTTGTGTGTGGGGTTTTTTAATCTCGATTTGAGCTAAACCAAAGGGTCAAGCAAGACCACACTCTTAGAGTCTTACTATATTGAATTGAAGCTGTATATAAAACCATAGTAAAACATGCAATTTTATAAGTCTGAACAAAATGGGTGTTCAGTAAGAAATCAGTCAGTGACAATATTACCAGCTTTAACCTATCTTGTTTTAACCATTTTTCATCAAGATACCAAGAAGATCCCGTACACGAAATCGAGGCATATGTGGGGCGAGATATTCCACTAACATTGCTTAAAAACCTTTTTTCATCCATGTGTTGTGTTCAACACAAAATAAATGGTAAATCAACATTTGTGGCCCGAATACTAATAATAATGCCATTCTCCATAGTTGTGCCACAGAGCAAAAATGCAAGGACGGAATACTGTTCCGCCCCAACTTGACAATCGTCGTCCCAACTTGAGTGTTAAAGTTGGGGGGCCCTAACTATAATACACAGAACACCCCCCCCCCTCCATGAATGAGCTTTATAAAAACCGATTGTAAGTATGAAGTTATTAAGATCACTTTATACTCTTTAGAATATTTGAATGTAATTCGAATTTTGGTTTTTCCGAGAGAAGGGAAGTTAATTGCCTAGGACTACTTTGAGACTTAAAACTTCACCCGGCATGTGGCCGCTGATCAGAACCCTCTATAAAGACAATTATACGCCGAGTTAGCCGTCCATTGTGAGCAAAAATATTACAACCAAAGGGCATTCAAAACCTCGTGGGCACCGACCGGCACGCGACCGGCTCTGCAGTAATCAATGCATGATTGATCAGGGTATCCTGTTGAGCTCTATGGGCAATCCCAACTATAGTTGGGATGCCCCAACTTTAACACTCAAGCTGGAGCTGCACTGGTCCCAAACATAGTTGGGGCGATTGTCAAGTTGGGACAAAACAATACCATAGAGAAAGGTTCTCAATGGTCATACCATGTGGACAAAAAGAGTGCCCACATTCCATACTGGGATCGATGCATAGCCAGCCGGGCACGAAGTTGGCTTCCTGTAGGTTTTTTGTTCACGACTGCACTTGAGGGCGCACCTACCAGTGAAATATTCGCATTTGTTGCTATTTTTTAAACAACAAGAAAATGGTAATATTTTCAGGTAGTGGTTGGACATTATTTAAAAAAAAAAATTGTACAATTCCTATGTTACATTAACATTTGACAAGCTATACATTCACACTGGGTTTTGAGAGCACTGTGACAAGATGCCAAAAATTCAACATTTTGGGGTTTAATTTTTTTCTTGCTTGTTGTATGGAAATAAACTTTTTACACTAAGTTCAGGTAGTTGATGCAACATCTCAAACTAAATTTATTACAATTCCTAAATTGCATTTACATTTGACAAGCAAAAAGCTACACATTCATACTGGATTTTGAGAGCACAACTGTGAGAAGATGTCCAAAATTCAAATTTGTGGGGGTTAATTTTTTTCTTGCTTGTTGTATGGACAAACTTTTTACACCAAGTTCAGGTAGTTGATGCGACGTCCATCTCAAACTAAATTTTGTACAATTCCTAAATTGCATTTAACATTTGACAAGCAAAAAGCTATACATTCATACTGGTTTTCGAGAGCACGCGTTGACAAAATGTCAAAATTCAACATTTGTCATGTTTGTGGATTTATTTTGTTTAAAAATTTCAGAACTTTCTCGATTGAAAATCCATATTAATATTTATATAAATGATTATTATCTGACAATGATCGGAAGCAAACTGTATAAAGGAAAGCAAAACTCGCTCCTGTGTGACGCCGAATTTGCACATCTGCATGGTCTTCACCGTCCTTAGCAATATTGTTTTTTACCCAATACTTATTTTACTCTGAAAGAATTTGTATACAAATGTTGCGGTTCAAATTAGTGGCGTTCCATTTTAACTACTCTTTTATATTGTCAATTCTCCTCTTACTTTTAGGTTTTGCCAATTTCATGTAGTACATGTACTTGTTTATAACTTCAGGGGTTAACATGAATGATGATCATTATGATCAAGTGATCATATATAATGATATTGATCAAGTAGTAACATCAAGCATAACAAATAATGTTCAAAAAAAAATAATTCCCAGTGATTCGGAATGAGAAATGGTTTTTTATGGTCTGTTCTTGTCACTGAACACATTGCATCATCAGCCAAGTTCAGTGTTACAATTTCGCCCCCATTTGTGTGCGATGTCATCGTACCACAGCACGTGCGTTGCCTGTCTATGGGAAAGAGGTTGATTACCTCCGGCGGCCATGGGAAACGTTTTTGGATCGATTCGATAGTTTACCAACATGGATCCTAAAAGTGGCCGATTCTTTCGTCTAAGCTTTATGCTCTGTTTATGTTATGAGTATAATTTAACCGTTATGATGAATATAGATGACGTCAACTTAGATGTAAAAACTTTAGTAAATTCGGCGGCAAGTGAGGGGAAAATGTCTAGGCCTATTTGTGCAACACAAGGAGAAAACAATAAACAGCATCAAAAAATCAAGCTGAAATCATGTTTACAGCTAGCTAAGTTCAGTTGCGTTCACACGAGAAAAACACACTGCTAAAATTCCTTTAACTGCGTTCAAAGTATCAAATTTCATTGCTTAGTTGAGTTATTAGCAGCAGAAATTTTCGCTGCTAACGTTTGGAGTTAGCAGCGAAGTTAGCAGCAAAAATAGCTAAGTTTTGTGCTCACACGGTTAAATAATTTTGCTAATATAGCTAGCGTGAGCAGCGAAGTTAGCAGCGAAATGTACCCATGTGATTTCTGCCTCGCACATGATTTTGGTAATGCAGCCAGACAGTAGATGTGATTTTGGTAATGCAGCCAGACAGTGGATGTGATTTTGGTAATGGAGCCAGACAGTGGGTTTGATTTTTGCAATTCACAATTAACTGGATGTGATTTCTGGATTGGATGTGATTTGGCTAGGGCCAATTAGACAGTGGATGTGATTTTGGTAATTTAGCCAGACAGTGGATGTGATTTTGGCTATGAGCAATTATCACGGATGTGATTTCTGGCTCGGATGTGATTTTGGCAAGGGCCTAGACAGTGAATGTGATTTTGGTAATGCAGCCAGACAGTGGATGTGATTTTGGCTATGAGCAATTACCATGGATGTGATTTCTGGCTCGGATGTGATTTTGGATAAAATCACATTCTAGCCCCAAAATCACATCCAACAAAATAGCCTTTCAATTTGTGTTGTAAAATCACATCCAGGCCACATGCTTTTAATTTTGAAGGGGGATGCTGAAGGTGGCCTCCATAATCTTATGGCATTTTGTGTCCGCGTTAGCAATCCCAATTGTGATCGTTCACTACATTTTGATTATACAGATTTATGAAAAAAAAATGATGTCTTCATTTTCTGTTTATTTTTGTGAGAACTATCGCAATTTTTATTTGTGGGAAGGGCACCTTGGGGCTGGGTGGGCACTGGACATATATGGGGGGGGGGTACATGGGGAGACCACATGTGTGCATGCAACTGGCAAATGAGGCCTTTTCCAACCTGCTTTAGCATTTTTATGTGTTGAATTATACATTACGATTGAAACATAAATTGTGATTAATTTTGCTACAATTACTTGAATGCTGAATGCTCAACCAACCATCAGATTATTCTGGTCTTGGTCTCAATCATGCATAGTCTTGGACATCCCGGTCTTGGTCTTATGTGTCGGACCTCACTTTCTTGGTCTCGAGCATCATTTTGGCTCATCAAGACCGTTAGAAAACGTGCACTTTGATTACAAGCAAAATGTATCATACATGGACAAATTGTCCAATGAAATCCTGCTGGGAGAGCGTGTGCCGTTTCATTCACATCATTGCTACACCGCAACTAGCTCACTCTATGTACTGTACATGCTGTACATATGAGTGAAACTGCAACTTATGTGCAAATTTCAAGAAAGCAAATGCAGTTTGCGCCGTCAAGAATGGCACATCGCACATGGCACATCGCTTATTGCAATTGCGTTCATCAAAACACTGTCCTGCAGTCTGGCATACATCAATGATCACAACTTGAAATGGGAAAGAGATCGATCCAACCCGAACCGCTGTGCAGCAATAAACTACCACACTATACTTTTCATTGCCCATTTTGTCAACCAAGACAGTTGTCTTTATTAAAAAAAATTGTTCTTGTTGTTTAGTTTTTTGTGTGCAAATCAACACACTGTCTCTATTTACTTGAAAATCGGTGGTAGGGGAATAAAATAAAGCTGTTTCTCAATTGTTTACAATTAGCTGGTCCTTATTATCAGGCCCAACACCTACCGCTTCGGGTACGTTCAGACGTGGGGTTAAATTTACCCTTAAACCGACCATCGTGGGTGTCCACAAGATAACATGACTTAATCCAAATTGGGCTTGCGTTCTCACATAAGTTTATTCTAGTCCAGCGGACTAAACTGAGCCTTGAGGTTGATTACTTGGTCATGCTTTGTTGATCCTTACCGACTGCTGGTTCCGGTCCATCAGATTGCGCATGCGTACTTTGCTGGGTTTTATTTATGATGCCAGGCTGCTATGCAGACAACAACAACGTAAAAAAAAAGGCGCCTGTAAATGAGAACTTGCTCGAACTCCTTTCAATTATTTTTTTTTTACTGCCGTTTGCTCAGAGTTTTTCCGACGAAGGATACCGCGGCGGGGATGTGATGAAGGAAAGGCAGCGGAGAGACGCAAGAATAGTAGAATTGTTCGAACTGTTTGTATTTCGTCTTTAGTTGTTTTAGTTTATTGGTTATTTGCGTTACCGATCTGTTGTATTCCAATTCGGCTAAGCGACTTGAAATTCGCTCCATTATTTTCTTCTTTTTGGAGAAAGGGTCGTCGTTTGCATGGCGGTACTCCTCGTTGCCTAAAATATTCATAAGAGCAAATATCTCACGGCCCATCCAGTTTGACCTTCGCTGGTTTTCTTGCTGAGACTGGCAGGTCATTGTACAAAAACGGGAAATGGCGACGAGCAAAAAATAAATAAACCACAACGATTACTGAAAATAAGGCGACCAGCGAGCAATGCACATAAAACATACATAAAAATGGAGGCGAACTCACACACACACGCACACATGCATGCAAATGATAAACATCAGGATGATGTCACCTTTTCTGCCCGGTCGGGGTCACACAGAGTGAAATAGACTGGAAGTGGCAGGTCAGTTGCATTCCAACCATAGATTACTGGGCCTCGCAGCGGGAGGTAGGTCGTCAATCTTGGGCTACACTGCGCTAGTCCACCTTTTTTTTGTTCAGTCTAAAGAGCCCACTTTGTTGGTCAAATTGACCCTCGCGGACGGGTTTTTTGCATTAAACGGAGGGTTATTCTAACACTTTTGGATTAAGGCTTAGTTTAACTACACGTCTGAATGTACCCTTTGAAGGACAGGATTAGTTGTTTTTTAATTCTCTGTCAGAAAAATACGATGTTCTATTACCGTGAATAGCAAAACCTCGGACACAAATTTGTTCCATGGCGGGAACCATTGCTGGAATCTTGGTCTGCTTGGTCTGGACCTCCATTGAGCCGAAATACAGTGAAATACAATGGTCTCTGAATGCAAAATAATACCTTCCTTGCGACAATAGTTTCTAAGGCCCGGAATTAGGTATTACACGATATGCCACACACAGAGGCAGAATTCCAGCTTTCAAAATATGCGTAACTCTCCCTTGTGAATGTACCCCTAGGTTGACACAATGTCACAGTCTAGCACAGGTTCTTGCAGTGCAGTGATATGACTACGGGAACATATTACTTTGCGCCTATGACATGTCCCACTTTTGTAACGCTCCCTTAGAAACTAGAGCTTGCAAAGTCCGACGCACTAGACCACTCGATTATGATACAACTTTTTATGCCTGCTAACCTCGGACCCAGCAATCCCTTTTGTAAACACGAGTCATGACACAACACTTTGTGCCTGCTATAACCTTTGACCCAGTGGTCTCTGTTGTAAACATGAGTCATGTGTCACATCATCAGTTGAAATGATGATCAATAGTAAGGAAGATGGTTGTGCCTGCCTCTGACAAGATTTACAAACTGTTATTTGCAGTTATGAGGAAGAGGTTTCGAGGCCCGCCCACCGAGCGTGAGTGAGTTTCGATTCCGAGAGCTGATCCGGGCTAAGCGAGAAGCCAAGGAGAAAGAGGAGTTACAATTGAGTAACGTCATGAAACCTGAGTTCAAGATGGTCTATAAAGGACATAGGAACTGCAGAACTAAGGTGAGTTACTGACATAACTATGTTGAGTTACTGACATAGCTGAGTTACTGACAAAACTATGGTGAGTAACTGACAAAACTATGGTGATGTTACTGACATAACTTTGGTGAGTTACTGACATAACTAAGCTGAGTTACTGACAAAACTATGGTGAGTAACTGACAAAACTACGGTGAGTTACTGACATAACTATGGTGAGTTACTGACATAACTAAGCTGAGTTACTGACAAAACTATGGTGAGTAACTGACAAAACTATTGTGATGAGTTACTGACATAACTATGGTGAGTTACTGACATAACTATGGTGAGTTACTGACAAAACTATGGTGAGTTACTGACAACTGTGAGTTACTGACACAACTATGATGAGCTACTGACATAACTATGGTGAGTTACTGACAAAACTATGGTGAGTAACTGACAAAACTATGGTGAGTTACTGACATAACTATGGTGAGTTACTGACATATAACTAAGCTGAGTTACTGACAAAACTATGGTGAGTAACTGACAAAACTATGGTGAGTTACTGACATAACTATGGTGAGTTACTGACATAACTATGGTGAGTTACTGACAAAACTATGGTGAGTTACTGACATAACTATTGTGAGTTACTGACAACTATGATGAGTTACTGACATAACTATGGTGAGTTACTGACATAACTATGGTGAGTTACTGACAAAACTATGGTGAGTTACTGATATAACTACATGTATGGTGAGTTACTGGCATAACTATGGTAGTGCTTTCATCCTTGGGAGAGGCGCTTATATAAATGTTGGCTAATAATAATAATAATAATTAATGTTAGAGTACAGCCTTGTCGGTATGTTATGTCCACATTATGTCTATTGAACCCCTTGCGTGGCCCTCAGCGCACTTTCATCAACTGTCCCCAAGGGCACGTTGCCACCTACTCCTGGGGCTGAAACAGGGTTACCCTCCTTCCACAGTCTGTAAGGATGTAGACATGGGTATCATCATCCACTAGGAGCCTGACTGGTGTGCAGTTGTGGTTAAGTGCCTTGCGCATGGGTACAATTAGAGTCATGACCGGGATTCAAACCCACACTCTGCTGCTGACAACACCAGAGCTTTGGTCCAGTGAACAAGACCGCTCAGTTGTGACATGTAGGTAAACACTAATACTCCCCAATCATTGTCTACCAAATAGATCAAGCAAGCTAACTTCTTGGGCAGTGACTACGAGCTGAGTGGCCACATGCTGAGTGACCACTGATTGTGGCCACATCTTTATCTGGGATCGTCACACTGAGCTGGTCATGCTGCTCGAGGGCGACAAACACGTTGTTAATTGCGTACAGCCTTACCCGTTCGACCATTGTGAGTGAATGGCCTGCCTGATGCTTGTTTGTTTTGTACAGTTTAAAGAGGTGCTCCAATGTCAAGTTATGTTTTGTGATGCACTCATTTCCCAATAGAAAGAGTCATCATGAAACTGGGGGGGGGGGAATAAGTTTTTAACCTCATGTTAAAATGATGTAAAATTTCATTTTTATTTGTTTACTCTTTCAGAGCAAATTTTGAAACATGACGTAAATCGGACAGAAAAATACAAATTGATTTGTACATTCCAAAGAGGAAGTTCAGGCAGTCATAAGCTGGAATTTGATGCCGTTTTGATATGAGTATCAACATAATTCAGGAATTAACTGCAAAAATCCCTGAACAAAAATGTACAGACCGTATGTTTGAAATGTGATGTCATGGAACATTTTTGGATCTTGACAACAAATTGCACTTAGAGGGTTTCAAAAACAGTTGCATTTTAACATGAGGTTAGACACTTTCCCATTTTCATAAGGACAGTTATCTATTGGAGACTGAGTGGATCACAACACTGAATTGGACTTTGGAGCACTCCTTTAAAACCTTATGGTAGAAAAAGTACAAGTTGTTCAAAAGAAACAAAAAGGGGAGACAGAAATTTCCCACCTTGTGCATGTGGATTCTAATTTTTCCTGAGGAAAGTGTGGTGCCCTTTTGTAGGATGTGTTTGTTATTTTCAAATGAGTCAGGAACCAGACCATTGACTTCAGCACAAAATTTGTGTTGTGCATAGTTGCTGTAGACATTGATACGTTGAAGTACATACCTGAGAATCTGGGTTTTTTTTGGTTTTTTTCCCGATTATTTTCACATTTTGGTAAAAAAATTGATAGTGGGAGACATGTTGGTGTATAAGCCACCTAGAATATAGCCACTGGGATGATATGTCATGACCAGGATTTGAACCCATACCCTGATGATTTAAGCCACGAGAACTTGAGTCAGGTGCACTAGACTGCCTGGTTTACTCGAGCGCTCGGCCACGATATGTTTTAGGTCAAGGTGAAATGAACCAACGTCAGTTACTGGTAGATAAGATGTGACTGTTATGCGATGTTAAAGAATAAGCTTTTGGAATATATAATCCATAGCCAGAGCCTAGATTGCCAATCCAGATATGATGCCGATCATCGTTGCATTGACTAGATGTATTTCCATTTTGTCGATCTGTATACATGTAGTACTGGCAACCAGTGGTATAGACTATGTTGTCAAGTTATGGTCACCTACTGCAGAGATAGCTCACTTGCCGGACAATGCAGCTGAGGTATGTATATAGACAGTGTAGGGAATGGATTTGTCACCTCCCTACTCCACAACAGCAGTCAATGGCCTCAGGAACAGATCGGTGGGTCAGTGCAAGAACGTTGTATCTCCTAGAATAGCACTTACATTAGACGCAAGCTTGAGACTATCAAATGTTGTATCTCGCTTAAAATAGCACGGATATACACACAAAAGAAGTACATGCTGAGATACAACAATTTTTCACGGGCCATTTTTTAAAATCGAGGTACAACATTTTTGCTCTGACGCGTCAAAAATGCACAGAAGACCTCCCTTAAACACTAAGCACTTATCACGCTCGTCAATTTTGACTAAAACACCCGGTTCTCCATGATAAATCTTGTTATTGAATTGTTCCTACCTGCTTTATTTGACAATGGCTTTGCTGATAATGACTTTTGGCTGAAAGCCAGCCAATTTCTAAAGCATTAAGAAAAAAAACTAGTGTACTACAGACCAGCTCATCATACGTCATTTACAGACCAGCTTGGTACATATAGTTCCCTTTTGAATCAGTAGAAACAGTTCACCTGAAGTCATAAGTTCCATTTACATGTAAATGTTTAGGAAAATAAGCGTCATTGTTGCACAACCATATAGTTTATGCCAGAACCTTTGACCTGAAGGTCACAACTTGTGATAGGACCCCTGGATGACTAATGGAGCTATATATGGTGTGGGAACATTTGGCCTCGCAAGGCTGTTGGGGGTGGGAGCTGAGTTTGATTAACTGTTGGTTCTGAGACTTGACCGCTGACTCAGTGCAGCATCAGTCTGTTAAAACCCCAACCCTTACAAATCCTCTTCAGGAAGTTGTCTGATTGCAGAGGGATTGATGACTGAAGGCCAACAAAAAAATGCTTAAAATATTACTGGGCAAGGTGTACCAATCTTTATGCAAGTTCAAAGATGTTGGTGTTGAGTGAGCATAGATTAGAGGTTAGTGGAGGATGGAGGTTGCCTGTGGGCAAGTGGGCCTTGGGGCACATGGCTTGAATCCTGTTGTGTTTCCTCTCTCATCACAGGTTATGAGAATCAATATGAGTTCATGTTGGATGAGACTAGACATACCATCACTGTACCACCGTCGTTTATGCTGAGAATGCTAGCTTCACTCATCAACCATCTCAGGGCTGGTAGGTATTATACAAAAATACCTTTTTCATTTAGCCATGACGTTTCATATCATTGTAACTAAACCAAGCTGAGGCTGAGAAGAAAAACACTTTGGCCCTCTCTTGACAAGTTTGCTCCGGCTTTTCCCAAAGGATTTTGGTACCACCAACCCAAAATTTGTTTTGGTGAAAATACCGATCGTAAAAACAAAAGTTTGACAGAGCGAATTGTAAGGACAACAAAAGTGGTGGACTTTGGCACTGTGTTTTACAGATCTCTTTTGAGAAAACTTGCACAGCAACCCTTTTTGGTCATTGTGACCTGGCTGTTCCCTGGCCATGAGCCACAGCCAATAATCCACAAGAATATCACACTCAAATTGGTGCTGAGAATAATGGAAACAACTATGGCAGCTGTTGAAGACCTTGTTTGTCAGATAAAAGAACATAGGTCTGGAATTTTGGATTAGTCAATGGGATTAGACAATAATCCCCATAGTGGGAGTGAGATTGACTGTATGATTCCTGTGCCTTTTGTTCCTTTCTGTAAGAGGCGAACGAACTATTAGAACATGGACATCTGAAGAGAAGCTGTAATTGTTGGGATTGTTGTTGTGTTTGTTCCCTTTTGTGATTTTTATTGTTACTGTTGACTTGATTTCAGAACGAAGACGTTCACTTGAGTCGGGCTCTAGCAGTGAGAGGACAGAGGAGGATAGCTGAGTAACGCCGAGTGACCCATAGATAGAGTTATCACTGAGTAAACACCGATATCATCAAATGTTGTCCACAGTCAGACTTGGAGGCAATTACTAGCAGCCATAGAGTTATGTATGAGAAGTAGAGGTTGTAAAAACCATGTAGGGGCCTACCATGATTGGACAAGAAGCACTCTATACCCATTGAGAGAATGGTAACACATGTCATGCATAGGTTGGCACTGAAAATGTTTCTAAATTGACACTGGTATGCAATTTTCCCATTGGCGACCATGGCGAGACAGTTCAATTACGAACAGTGTGTGATAGAGTCAGTGTTCCTTCCAGTTTCTGTCTTGTCTTGTCTTGATGGGTACTGCACCAACACCCTCTTCTCAGGGGTCACATGGGCAGGGTTGGTTGTGCGCATGGAATTGCCAACCATGCCAGAAACATCAGGGCGAACCCCTTTTCTTAACGATAATTATACTGTGTTCTTTTATGTGCAACACACAGGACCTACGGCTTTATGTCCCATCTGATGAAGGACAGTGCAATAATGGTTCAGTGTCTTGCGCAAACACACAAGTGTCTTGCGCAAGGACATAAGTGTCTTGCGCAAGAACACAAGTGTCAAGACCGAAACCCGAACTCACACTGTGCTGTTTTAGACACACCAGAGCTCGAGTCCGGTGCACTGGATCGCTCGGCCACAACACTCCACTGTTCTATTACACAACTCTATGGTGGCAACAGACACATCCAGTAGTACACAAATAATGAATGTTTATGAGTGACAACATCCCATGGGTTGAAATATGAAATGTTCCTTTCGTTGAGACGAAGCCAAGTAGAATGAAACATATATGCCATCTTTCAACCAGTGAAAATACTCTCTCCATTGTATGATCTTTGTCATTTGCTTGGAAAGATATCATTATAAAAAGAAACAAACTGTGCAAGATTTGATTGTGGCGTGCACTTAGCTGGCATTTTGTACTGCTGTGAATGGTGCATGTGGTCCTAGCATACAATTGTCTAAAAGGATGGGAAGAATGATACAGTGGAACGAAAGTATACTGTTCAAGATGAGGCCCTGTTATGGTTTGAATGCTGCATAACCTACAATACTCCAATCAAAGTGATAAGGATCTACTTATGTGTTTTAAAATAAGGGAATCAAAGGGTGGTGACCAGGTCTTAAATGGCTGTTTAAAATCTTCAGGGTCGTGGCCAAGCGATAAAGGACCGAGCCAAAGGCTTTAGTTCTTTCCCCACCTTCATGAGGACTCTATCTATTGGAAAATGAGTTCACCACAAAGCTCAATTTGACCTCTTGGCCCCTCTTTAACCTATGTACAAACCCATCTTATAATTGTTTTTCTTCTTTTCTTTACCAGTAGCGTAGAGATACGAGAAACTCTTTCTAATGAATGTATACAAAACCTTTAAGAGATCTGGTTGTCTGGAAAGTTAAATGGAAATTTGGTCCCTGTTTTGCATGCAGCATACCTTAAGTTCAGGGTGATCCTAGCAGAGTCTTTCTCAAAGACTCTCTCTGCTAGGGTCCAAACGTGAGGCCATCAACATTATTTTGCATTTCTACCACAGTTTATAAGGTTGATAAGCTGTGTGTAGCAGCTGCAATTGTTATTCTATTTTCTCACACAGATAACTTTTATTTATACTGCACTTACAGAACCTTGTCATTTGATTGGTGGTTCATGCTTTATGTGTCATACTTTATTTTACCATGTATACTCTTCTGACATTTCAATCTTTAATATAGGAGTCCTACATTGATAAATATAGGACACTTCAAATGCTTTGGTAAATATATTTTGCATTGAGCACTGTATATACTGATTGCGTTTTGCAATAGTGGCGGTATGCGCTTTTCAGTGTAAAGCTTATGCATCAACAGGCCTATGGCTATGAACGCTGTACGCGCTTTAGCCAACTGGTCTTAAACAGCTCCAGCTATCTCTGTATCAGCCGTTTAATACTGTATTGTTCAAGTAAATTATAAGTTGTTCAAAACTGTTGTTGAAATAAATTATGAATCATATACGAAAAACATCAAGTGACTGTGACGGTCATGAAACTATCTTGCGCATGCCCGCAATCTATTTTTAGTAGCTTTATCTATTACGTAATACTACCAGAGTAGCGCCCTCAGCGATTTCATTTTCGCGGGCTATCAGTTCATAATATCCTTAGACGAAGACCTAAGTGCATCATGTTTCTCTTCGTCAACAGGTAATTATGTTTTAACTTACTTATTGCTTACCTTTTGCATTAATATTGTTCAATCGAACAAGTACCATCATATTCCGTATACCTTCATAGTCTAAGTTGTATATATTTTCTATTTAATCATTGATTTATTGACTCGTTTGCCATGGATACCGAAGAGACAAACGGAGAGTTAGCTTTATACCATTTTCATGTCCTTAAGACAACTTATGTATTCGTTATGTAAATTCCTCTTGGGACAATGCAGTCCCTTCGTTTACATTTACAACCTATTTATTAAACAAGCTCTGCTTAAGTTAATTGATAATTTCCGAGATGATTCTCAAGATGGCGGACGCCGCCCAGATTATGGCGCGAACCGCAGAGATAGTTGAAAGTTCAATTATTAGTATTATGTAACCTTTTATAAATATTATTGTATCAGTTCATAATATCCTTAGACGAAGACCTAAGTGCATCATGTTTCTCTTCGTCAACAGATCTTACTGTAAATAAACAACCAGCTTTGGAAACAAGTGTATAAGAACAGCCGTGTCAATTGTGAGATTTAATAAGTCAGAGGGGTCACAATGGTGGAAGATCCGATTTGAAGAACACACCAACTACCCCCAGTTCTTCAACCAAAAAGTCAACCTCTCTTAGCTGTTCGAGAAACTTGACCGGCACCGGAACCCGGCACCTGGCACCACAGCGTTGGCTCCACACAGCCCATTGATGAGCACACCAAGCCCACCAAAACCACCGTCTAGATGTCTGGAGAACAACACTACTTGCGAAACGACACTTACGGATTTTGCAGAAGAAAGTTTGGACATCTGGCAGTGAAGCTATTACATGAAAAAACTGGGCAATCTAACATCGCTACTTGAATTCCAAAATACGGACTAATTGCTGACTGTAGCAAATAAAGCCGTCCAACAACAATAACTTTTAAACTTCGTTGCTACCTTCAGGCTCGTGTTAACCACACAGATTAAGGTTCACAAAAGCAGTCCAACAACAATAACTTTTAAACTTCGTTGCTACCTTCAGGCTCGTGTTAACCACACAGATTAAGGTTCACAAAAGCAGTCCAACAACAATAACTTTTAAACTTCGTTGATACCTTCAGACTCGTGTTAACCACACAGATTAAGCAGCATTGTTAAGCCCATTCAACCACTTGTAACTTTGACAAGGCATAACATTAGTACTGCAATTACTGCGCTCAAAGCAAAAAAAAAACCCGCTTCAAAAGTTAACAGAGTTACGCCTTATTTTCTGAATTGATTCTCACTGTACTGTGCGTTAAAGGCGTAATTCAGCTGCAGATTTTAAGTAAAATCGGCGTTTGGTATGTTTATGCTTGTCAAAGTTACACTGTAAAATGAATTGAAAGTTTAGTGGAAAGTAGTGTGACCTATATACTTACCTGTTTCAGTTGTTGAAGGTACATTTAAAAGAGCAGTGGAATTTGAATCTGACATTCATTTTTTTTTGCAAAGCACTGAGCTTGATATTGAGTTGTACTATTACTCATTAACTAAGTTGAATCTAAATCAAACTGTTCATTATTATTAAGTGTTTACAAATTTAAGTCACCCCATGCAACATGGCTACCTCTAGAAAACAACCAACAGACGAACTGCTATATCAATCTCCGACGTCAACTCGTTGGCATCCATCAACCCGAAATCGAACTGTGTCAACTCCAGTAGTCAGCCATCACCCGCGCCAGACTTCTCGTCAACCTACCACTTTACCAAACCCACCACCACTAGCAGACGACCGAACCCCCAGTGAACGATTTCTATCTGACCTCGACACAATGGAGCGTCGACTCAGGTCTAGGAATCTGCTTCCACCGGAGTTGCAGCGGGAAAAACCAACACATAATACCTCTAGGCCAGCAACCAGACGAAGTATTTCTCCTTCACTATACCGTGGTACACCACCGCCGAAACACCACCATCATTCAGTCTCGATTCAGAACCCTTACTCTCCATCAATCCCAAGTAAGAGTCATCATTCCATCTCATCACTTGCTGCCAAGAATCACCGTTCTACATCAACTCCAACCCAGAATTATCCCTCTACTCCTAATCCTGTCCATCTCATGCCTTCTCATCAGGTCAAACGCGTTCCTATCTACACTGGTTGCGAGGGATCTACCATTGAAATTGAAGATTGGGTCAGAGATACAAGATACTTGATAGAGACAACGGCAATACCTACCGAAATGCAGTTTTCTACTATTGTAAGATACCTCGGAGGAGCGGCGAGAAAATTAGTCCTAAATCTACCACCTGATCAACAGACGATCAACTTCGCATTTGCAGAACTCAAAGCTCAGTTTGGTGACAGTCTGATGTCCGGTGACCCATTGGCCGAGTTCTATGAACGTGTGCGACTACAAAAAGAATCGCCTGGAATCTATGCTGTGGAGTTGGAAGCCACGCTCCGTACCGTTGAAGAAAGAATGAACAAAACCCAGCCTTGGCCAAACAGAAATAAGATGCTTACTCAACAATTCATGAGAGGGGTGCGAAACGAGAAAATAACCAACCGACTTGCTCCTATGAAACCACGAGAGATGTCATTCAGAGAACTACAAATCGAACTGCGCCAGATAGAAAGAGAAAACAGGATGGGTTCTACAATGACCACAGACACCACCAAAGCACTCTCTCAACCCCAATATGCAAGGCCAACTTATCAGAGTGCTCCACCCAAGCAAACCAAGGCACCTGCCACACAAGAAGCTCAACGAACACCACTCAATTCTTCAAATGATGAAGTGCTACAAAACCTCATCTTAACAGTACAAAAGCTCACACAGAAGGTTGACCAGATGTCTACAATGCCCATACAATATCAGCATCGAAGGCAAGAGTACCAAGCCTCAAATCGACAGATAACTTGCCACAAATGTGGACAAGATGGACACATAGCCAGAGGTTGTCGCAACATGCCGTCAAACTACCAAGGCCCACGGCCGAAGGGCAAGCCGTCCGAGGCCCAGAAATACCTAGCCCAATAGAAAACAAATCTGCTAAGTCTCTTCACAGTCACACCACACCAAATTACCAGCAACTCATTGGGCCAAACAATGAAGACATCGTCGACATAAATGGGAAAAACTTCACTGCTCTCATCGATTCAGGCTCACAAATAACTTCCATCACTGAAGACTTATGGAAAACACATCCATCGTTACAGAATCTAATACTGTCAGAAGTCAACGTCTCCATCGAAGGTGCCAGTGGCCAGAAGGTTCCTTATCTTGGTGTAGTGCCAATTTCCATCTCCATCATGGGTGTTACCTATACAGATGTTCCAGCGTTCGTAGTGCCAACCGACAGCTACCGAAAGAACGTGCCCGTCTTGATTGGTACCAATGTCATTCGAGCGTCTAGAAATGACCAGTGCCGAGCCAGAGGACAGAACTACCTTCAAGAAGTCGGAGGCGAAAGTAATGCATGGCAGACGGCATACATCAACACAACAGATCTCGATTTAGGTGACCCACAAGGAAAGATTGGATATGCAAAATACGTTGGCCAATTTCCACGAGTTATACCACCAGGAAAAGAAGTTGACGTGATCTGCGAAGCACCTCCCAATCCAAATGGTCATACCTACACCGCAATAGTTGAAGGGTTTCCACAGAATGTGTCATATCTCCGAGTTGGTAATATAGTTGCAGATGTTTATCAAAACCGGAGGATTCCTGTACGTCTTTGCAATATTACCGCCAAGCCCATCACAATTAGACGTAATTGTAAGCTTGCACAAGTTTCCTCCATCATCCACGTGGAATACGAATCTCCTCTCAAGCAACAGGCACATTCACAAGACAGACGAGACATAGCAAACAGTGCAGATAGTCTTCATCCAACCAATCTCCATCCATCCGATCTCCGCCACTCTAGTCTCCATCCAACAAAACTCCAACAACCAACAGTCGGCAGAAGCAGGAATGTCAGAGCATCCGAAGATTTTGCTAACATTCCATCTTTGGACTTATCTTATGCTAAGCTTGATAATGATAAACAGAGAGAACAACTAGCAAATCTTCTTCACAAACATGCTGATGTTTTCTCCGTCAATTCCTTAGACTACGGTTGCACTTCCACAATCAAGCACACCATACCCCTGGTAGACACACAACCGTTCCGTCTTCCCCACCGTCGTATACCACCAATGCAGTACCAAGCCGTAAGAGAACATCTTAAATGTATGGAGGATTCAGGAGCTATCCGTCGTAGCTGTTCCCCATATGCCTCTCCAATGGTCATAGTCCATAAGAAAGACGGGTCTCTTCGAATATGCATTGACTACAGACAATTAAATAACAGGACGGTGCGTGACGCATTTCCTCTTCCGAGAATAGAAGAAGCATTGGATGCACTTGGCAATGCAACTTTCTTCACGACACTGGATTTAACGTCAGGGTACTGGCAGGTGGAAGTAGAAGAATGTGACAAGGCTAAAACTGCGTTTACCACTCCAATGGGACTCTATGAATGTAACCGTATGCCATTTGGACTACAGAATGCCCCAGCTACCTTCCAACGCCTGATGTTATCATGCCTAGGTGACAAGAACTACTCAACCATTTTACTCTACCTGGACGATATAATAGTTTTTTCGTCAACATTTGAGGAACATCTTGAGCGTCTTGACCAAGTATTCTCATGTCTCCATCAGCATGGTTTAAAAGTAAAACCATCGAAATGCCACCTTCTCCAGCAAGAGGTGAAATATCTTGGTCACATTGTCTCAGCAAAGGGCATATCTGCTGATCCAGAAAAGATATCACAAGTCAGTGGTTGGCAGACACCCTCTAACCGAAAGGAACTTCAACGATTCTTAGGTTTCACTGGTTACTACAGACGATTTATAAAGGGCTACTCCGACATCGTCTCACCACTCTACAAATTAACATCTGGTGAACCAAGACGAAAGAAAAGAGGTTCACAAATCAAGAAAAGGCACAATCCTCCACCTCCATTCATATGGACAACACAACATCAACAAGCTATGGATACACTAACATTTCATCTGACATCAGCACCTATCCTGGCGTATGCAGACTTCACAACCCCTTTCATCCTTCAGACCGATGCGTCCGGCGTCGGACTTGGGGCAGTTCTTAGTCAAATCCAGAATGGGACCGAACGCGTCATTGCCTACGTCAGTAGAGGACTGAACCCCGCAGAGTCTCGATACCCAGCTCATAAACTAGAGTTTTTAGCAATGAAATGGGCCGTGACAGACAAACTTCGCGACTATCTACTGGGAAACAGCTTTACCGTCCTCACCGATAACAACCCCCTACTATACGTGACTTCATCAGCAAAACTTGACGCTACTGGTCAAAGATGGGTTGCCGCTTTGTCCCAGTTTAACTTCACCATTAAGTACAAACCAGGAAAGAACAACGCTGCTGCAGACGCCTTGTCAAGGAAGCCACAGAGCGAAATGACTAGGAGCTCCATAGAATTCCAGCGAGAGGCAGTGACCATCCCCGCTGGTAGTGTACAAGCCATCTGTGATGGATATCCTTCTACATCTCAACCATTTCTAGAATCATCTAATACGGTACACTGTGAGGTTATAACTCGACAAGCAGCTAAAACCACCACCAAACTGCAGAACACCATCGAAGAAGGGTTACCACGTGTGTCTAAACAAGAACTTGCCATTGCACAAAGAGACGACCCGGTCATATCTCGTGTTTTGTTCTTCGTCGACCAACATCTGAGACCAACAAAATCTGAACGGGTTCGAGAATCACCAGAGTGTTCAATCTACTTCAGACAATGGGAAAGACTAATCATTCAAGATAGCATCCTATATAGACAAAGAAAGACACCAGATGGCAAGACGTTATTACAGCTGATTCTACCTCAACAATTTCAAGCATTGGCAATGACATCTCTTCATAATGACCTAGGTCACTTGGGCTTTGAGAGGACGATAGATATGATCAGGAGCAGATTCTTTTGGCCCAAGATGGCAGAAGAAGTAAAGAAATGGTGTGAGCAGTGCAAACGATGTTGTCTGCGTAAAACCAGACCCAGCAAGATGACGAGAGTTCCACTGGTTAGCATCAATACAACAGAGCCACTAGAATTAATCTGCATAGACTTCCTTAAGCTTGAGAAGTCTAAAGGAGGATTCGAAAACATCCTAGTTATCACCGACCATTTCACTAAATATGCACAAGCTCATCCAACACGTGACCAGAAAGCATTAACCGTCGCCAAAATTCTGTGGAAAGATTTTATTCAGCACTACGGATTTCCTGTGCGAATTCATGCAGACCAAGGCCGGAATTTCGAGAGCAATCTAATAAAAGAGCTCTGCAAAGTCTGCGGCGTTAAGAAAAGTCGTACCACGCCATACCATCCTCAAGGAAACGGGCAGACAGAACGGTTCAATCACACACTGTTAAACATGCTTGGCACATTAGAAACCAACCAGAAACAGGATTGGAAACAGCATGTAGGTGCAATGACGCACGCGTATAATGCTACCCGTCACGAGTCTACAGGCTATGCTCCCTTTCTACTCATGTTCGGACGTCATCCAAACCTCCCCATAGACTTGATGTTTGGACTTAATCCCAGCGATAACGAAGACCCACCATCCTACGATGATTTTGTAATCAAGCTAAGAGACAACCTACAATCCGCCTACAAAATCGCAAATGAAGTCAAAGAGAAAGCCAAGTCGAAACAAAAACGTCTTTACGACAGAAACACAACAGAGGCAAGCCTTCGTCAAGGTGACCGAGTGCTTGTACAGCACAAACACGTAGTGGGAACTCAGAAGTTGGCAGATAGATGGGAGCCCCACCCATACGTAGTGGTATCTAAACAGCCAAATCTGCCAGTATATGTAGTCTGTTCACTGAACGATGGTAAAGAACGAACACTACACCGTAACCTTCTTACCCCATGCATGTTTTTACCAGTAGAAATGCAATCTCCTTCAAAAGAAGATGACGCAGTCAAAGAAAAATCTCCTTCAAAAGAAGATGACGCAGTCAAAGAAACATTTACTTCAAAAGAAGAAAGCGCGATAGAAGAAGACAAACCAGCAAGTCCAAACAGAGACCGGCAAATTACAGAGGAACACATTTCAAGTGACGAAGAGGGGGACATATCATTTATCCCTGTAATTATACAGCCAAATAATACAAGAAACAGTCACTCAGAAATACAATCAGTGGACGAAAATGAAACGTCCATTAACTATCTCCTACCTGAGTTAAGTACAACACAAACCACTTACATGGATACACTAAAATCTTCATCAAAGTCCTCAAAAGAAAATCTAACGTCGGTATCATCGGTTCATCGTCCAGAAACAGAGATTTCCACTGACACAGAAACAACAAAAGAGGAACCCGAACTACTTCTACGTCAGTCAACCAGACTCATTAAACCAGTTGAAAGGCTGAAGTATGATTATCTTGGACAGACAAAATTACATAGAATAAGAGATGAAGATGAAGTGAAACAGCTCCAATCAAAGCTACTGGCTGGACAGAAATTGTTGGCAAAATGGAAGAGCCCAAAAATGACTGCAAGAAGAAAAATGGCCAGCATGAGATTTTTCCTTCAAGAACATACCTAACAACTTTTTGCTCTTTCTATTTAATTTCCCCGCCACTCCACAGTTTTTTTTTTTTTACCAATATAAAGTTTGTCCAAGAATGACAATGGTCAAGGATGTTTAACTTGGTATTTAGCTATATTTAATTAATTATTGTTAAGAGGCTTCTCAACAGTTGAAACGAAGAAGTAGGTCAATAACTGTAACTTGTATTTTCTTTGAACATAATTTGGTTTATTACAAAATGTCGAGGTCGACATTTATTTCGAAAGGGAGAACAATGTGACGGTCATGAAACTATCTTGCGCATGCCCGCAATCTATTTTTAGTAGCTTTATCTATTACGTAATACTACCAGAGTAGCGCCCTCAGCGATTTCATTTTCGCGGGCTATCAGTTCATAATATCCTTAGACGAAGACCTAAGTGCATCATGTTTCTCTTCGTCAACAGGTAATTATGTTTTAACTTACTTATTGCTTACCTTTTGCATTAATATTGTTCAATCGAACAAGTACCATCATATTCCGTATACCTTCATAGTCTAAGTTGTATATATTTTCTATTTAATCATTGATTTATTGACTCGTTTGCCATGGATACCGAAGAGACAAACGGAGAGTTAGCTTTATACCATTTTCATGTCCTTAAGACAACTTATGTATTCGTTATGTAAATTCCTCTTGGGACAATGCAGTCCCTTCGTTTACATTTACAACCTATTTATTAAACAAGCTCTGCTTAAGTTAATTGATAATTTCCGAGATGATTCTCAAGATGGCGGACGCCGCCCAGATTATGGCGCGAACCGCAGAGATAGTTGAAAGTTCAATTATTAGTATTATGTAACCTTTTATAAATATTATTGTATCAGTTCATAATATCCTTAGACGAAGACCTAAGTGCATCATGTTTCTCTTCGTCAACAGATCTTACTGTAAATAAACAACCAGCTTTGGAAACAAGTGTATAAGAACAGCCGTGTCAATTGTGAGATTTAATAAGTCAGAGGGGTCACATGACAATGATCTATGTTTGAGGTACTTTGAAGTACATGTATATAAAACAAAAATAGGGCGCATTTTATTTATACACAGGAGGGAATAACTCGTTGAAATCTGGACTATTCCATTTTACCTCAAGGTTATATTCTGCTATATTGTGCTCCTGTGTGCATCCAATATTTGAATAGTGAATACCTTTAAATAAAGCCACTTGCTGCTGTGTAAACGAATATGTAAACCAAATGACATAAATGGCATATTGTCAGAGGGCAAGCGTATGCAATTACACTTGATATGTCAAATTACATTATTTAAAGAATGACCTTTAATGTTTAGAACTATTTATATGGTTACATTGAGCCTAAAAACCCATGCTGTTTATTGAGTTGTTAAATACTTTATT
>JAMKCF010000210.1:0-49628 GCA_023634235.1 Pisaster brevispinus
AAAATACAAGGAGGGTCAAATCACACCCATAACAACATCGGATTTGCACAAGGTTTCCACCACTGGAAAGCCACGACTCAGGGCTCTCACCTCGTCGTGGATCCGTGTCTCTGAGTATTTTCTAGGCGGGGCGAGCGGCCCCGGAATAGGGCTACAACCACCGGCAAGTTAGCCCACGCGCCGGGGCCGAGCAACAACAAAGGCAAGACATGTCCATCCGAAGAATGATTTGAAACAACACCCGAGCTAAGTTTGAGAATAACTCATGAACTAGAAATGCTAGAGAGACGAAATTTGTACCTGAGTGTGCCTTGAATTCCACTCCACCCGAACATTAGACTTTTTGGGCCGATGTGCACCATCTTCGTGCCGGAAATGGCCTGCAGGCTGGGACACTCAGAAAGCCACTCAAAAGCATCTTCAGTGGGATTTTTGTACACAGAGCTGCACAAAAGAAGAAGAAACGAAATAAAATACAAGGAGGGTCAAATCACACCCATAACAACATCGGATTTGCACAAGGTTTCCACCACTGGAAAGCCACGACTCAGGGCTCTCACCTCGTCGTGGATCCGTGTCTCTGAGTATTTTCTAGGCGGGCGAGCGGCCCCGGAATAGGGCTACAACCACCGGCAAGTTAGCCCACGCGCCGGGGCCGAGCAACAACAAAGGCAAGACATGTCCATCCGAAGAATGATTTGAAACAACACCCGAGCTGAGTTTGAGAATAACTCATGAACTAGAAATGCTAGAGAGACGAAATTTGTACCTGAGTGTGCCTTGAATTCCACTCCACCCGAACATCAGACTTTTTGGGCCGATGTGCACCATCTTCGTGCCGGAAATGGCCTGCAGGCTGGGACACTCAGAAAGCCACTCAAAAGCATCTTCAGTGGGATTTTTGTACACAGAGCTGCACAAAAAGAAGAAGAAACGAAATAAAATACAAGGAGGGTCAAATCACACCCCATAACAACATCGGATTTGCACAAAGTTTCCACCACTGGAAAGCCACGACTCAGGGCTCTCACCTCGTCGTGGATCCGTGTCTCTGAGTATTTTCTAGGCGGGGCGAGCGGCCCCGGAATAGGGCTACAACCACCGGCAAGTTAGCCCACGCGCCGGGGCCGAGCAACAACAAAGGCAAGACATGTCCATCCGAAGAATGATTTGAAACAACACCCGAGCTGAGTTTGAGAATAACTCATGAACTAGAAATGCTAGAGAGACGAAATTTGTACCTGAGTGTGCCTTGAATTCCACTCCACCCGAACATCAGACTTTTTGGGCCGATGTGCACCATCTTCGTGCCGGAAATGGCCTGCAGGCTGGGACACTCAGAAAGCCACTCAAAAGCATCTTCAGTGGGATTTTTGTACACAGAGCTGCACAAAAAGAAGAAGAAACGAAATAAATACAAGGAGGGTCAAATCACACCCATAACAACATCGGATTTGCACAAGGTTTCCACCACTGGAAAGCCACGACTCAGGGCTCTCACCTCGTCGTGGATCCGTGTCTCTGAGTATTTTCTAGGCGGGGCGAGCGGCCCCGGAATAGGGCTACAACCACCGGCAAGTTAGCCCACGCGCCGGGGCCGAGCAACAACAAAGGCAAGACATGTCCATCCGAAGAATGATTTGAAACAACACCCGAGCTGAGTTTGAGAATAACTCATGAACTAGAAATGCTAGAGAGACGAAATTTGTACCTGAGTGTGCCTTGAATTCCACTCCACCCGAACATCAGACTTTTTGGGCCGATGTGCACCATCTTCGTGCCGGAAATGGCCTGCAGGCTGGACACTCAGAAGCCACTCAAAAGCATCTTCAGTGGGATTTTTGTACACAGAGCTGCACAAAAAGAAGAAGAAACGAAATAAAATACAAGGAGGGTCAAATCACACCCATAACAACATCGGATTTGCACAAGGTTTCCACCACTGGAAAGCCACGACTCAGGGCTCTCACCTCGTCGTAGATCCGTGTCTCTGAGTATTTTCTAGGCGGGGCGAGCGGCCCCGGAATAGGGCTACAACCACCGGCAAGTTAGCCCACGCGCCGGGGCCGAGCAACAACAAAGGCAAGACATGTCCATCCGAAGAATGATTTGAAACAACACCCGAGCTGAGTTTGAGAATAACTCATGAACTAGAAATGCTAGAGAGACGAAATTTGTACCTGAGTGTGCCTTGAATTCCACTCCACCCGAACATCAGACTTTTTGGGCCGATGTGCACCATCTTCGTGCCGGAAATGGCCTGCAGGCTGGGACACTCAGAAAGCCACTCAAAAGCATCTTCAGTGGGATTTTTGTACACAGAGCTGCACAAAAAGAAGAAGAAACGAAATAAAATACAAGGAGGGTCAAATCACACCCATAACAACATCGGATTTGCACAAGGTTTCCACCACTGGAAAGCCACGACTCAGGGCTCTCACCTCGTCGTGGATCCGTGTCTCTGAGTATTTTCTAGGCGGGCGAGCGGCCCCGGAATAGGGCTACAACCACCGGCAAGTTAGCCCACGCGCCGGGGCCGAGCAACAACAAAGGCAAGACATGTCCATCCGAAGAATGATTTGAAACAACACCCGAGCTAAGTTTGAGAATAACTCATGAACTAGAAATGCTAGAGAGACGAAATTTGTACCTGAGTGTGCCTTGAATTCCACTCCACCCGAACATTAGACTTTTTGGGCCGATGTGCACCATCTTCGTGCCGGAAATGGCCTGCAGGCTGGGACACTCAGAAAGCCACTCAAAAGCATCTTCAGTGGATTTTTGTACACAGAGCTGCACAAAAAGAAGAAGAAACGAAATAAAATACAAGGAGGGTCAAATCACACCCATAACAACATCGGATTTGCACAAGGTTTCCACCACTGGAAAGCCACGACTCAGGGCTCTCACCTCGTCGTGGATCCGTGTCTCTGAGTATTTTCTAGGCGGGGCGAGCGGCCCCGGAATAGGGCTACAACCACCGGCAAGTTAGCCCACGCGCCGGGGCCGAGCAACAACAAAGGCAAGACATGTCCATCCGAAGAATGATTTGAAACAACACCCGAGCTGAGTTTGAGAATAACTCATGAACTAGAAATGCTAGAGAGACGAAATTTGTACCTGAGTGTGCCTTGAATTCCACTCCACCCGAACATCAGACTTTTTGGGCCGATGTGCACCATCTTCGTGCCGGAAATGGCCTGCAGGCTGGGACACTCAGAAAGCCACTCAAAAGCATCTTCAGTGGGATTTTTGTACACAGAGCTGCACAAAAAGAAGAAGAACGAAATAAAATACAAGGAGGGTCAAATCACACCCATAACAACATCGGATTTGCACAAGGTTTCCACCACTGGAAAGCCACGACTCAGGGCTCTCACCTCGTCGTGGATCCGTGTCTCTGAGTATTTTCTAGGCGGGGCGAGCGGCCCCGGAATAGGGCTACAACCACCGGCAAGTTAGCCCACGCGCCGGGGCCGAGCAACAACAAAGGCAAGACATGTCCATCCGAAGAATGATTTGAAACAACACCCGAGCTGAGTTTGAGAATAACTCATGAACTAGAAATGCTAGAGAGACGAAATTTGTACCTGAGTGTGCCTTGAATTCCACTCCACCCGAACATCAGACTTTTTGGGCCGATGTGCACCATCTTCGTGCCGGAAATGGCCTGCAGGCTGGGACACTCAGAAAGCCACTCAAAAGCATCTTCAGTGGGATTTTTGTACACAGAGCTGCACAAAAAGAAGAAGAAACGAAATAAAATACAAGGAGGGTCAAATCACACCCATAACAACATCGGATTTGCACAAGGTTTCCACCACTGGAAAGCCACGACTCAGGGCTCTCACCTCGTCGTGGATCCGTGTCTCTGAGTATTTTCTAGGCGGGGCGAGCGGCCCCGGAATAGGGCTACAACCACCGGCAAGTTAGCCCACGCGCCGGGGCCGAGCAACAACAAAGGCAAGACATGTCCATCCGAAGAATGATTTGAAACAACACCCGAGCTGAGTTTGAGAATAACTCATGAACTAGAAATGCTAGAGAGACGAAATTTGTACCTGAGTGTGCCTTGAATTCCACTCCACCCGAACATCAGACTTTTTGGGCCGATGTGCACCATCTTCGTGCCGGAAATGGCCTGCAGGCTGGGACACTCAGAAAGCCACTCAAAAGCATCTTCAGTGGGATTTTTGTACACAGAGCTGCACAAAAAGAAGAAGAAACGAAATAAAATACAAGGAGGGTCAAATCACACCCATAACAACATCGGATTTGCACAAGGTTTCCACCACTGGAAAGCCACGACTCAGGGCTCTCACCTCGTCGTGGATCCGTGTCTCTGAGTATTTTCTAGGCGGGGCGAGCGGCCCCGGAATAGGGCTACAACCACCGGCAAGTTAGCCCACGCGCCGGGGCCGAGCAACAACAAAGGCAAGACATGTCCATCCGAAGAATGATTTGAAACAACACCCGAGCTGAGTTTGAGAATAACTCATGAACTAGAAATGCTAGAGAGACGAAATTTGTACCTGAGTGTGCCTTGAATTCCACTCCACCCGAACATCAGACTTTTTGGGCCGATGTGCACCATCTTCGTGCCGGAAATGGCCTGCAGGCTGGGACACTCAGAAAGCCACTCAAAAGCATCTTCAGTGGGATTTTTGTACACAGAGCTGCACAAAAAGAAGAAGAAACGAAATAAAATACAAGGAGGGTCAAATCACACCCATAACAACATCGGATTTGCACAAGGTTTCCACCACTGGAAAGCCACGACTCAGGGCTCTCACCTCGTCGTGGATCCGTGTCTCTGAGTATTTTCTAGGCGGGGCGAGCGGCCCCGGAATAGGGCTACAACCACCGGCAAGTTAGCCCACGCGCCGGGGCCGAGCAACAACAAAGGCAAGACATGTCCATCCGAAGAATGATTTGAAACAACACCCGAGCTAAGTTTGAGAATAACTCATGAACTAGAAATGCTAGAGAGACGAAATTTGTACCTGAGTGTGCCTTGAATTCCACTCCACCCGAACATCAGACTTTTTGGGCCGATGTGCACCATCTTCGTGCCGGAAATGGCCTGCAGGCTGGGACACTCAGAAAGCCACTCAAAAGCATCTTCAGTGGGATTTTTGTACACAGAGCTGCACAAAAAGAAGAAGAAACGAAATAAAATACAAGGAGGGTCAAATCACACCCATAACAACATCGGATTTGCACAAGGTTTCCACCACTGGAAAGCCACGACTCAGGGCTCTCACCTCGTCGTGGATCCGTGTCTCTGAGTATTTTCTAGGCGGGGCGAGCGGCCCCGGAATAGGGCTACAACCACCGGCAAGTTAGCCCACGCGCCGGGGCCGAGCAACAACAAAGGCAAGACATGTCCATCCGAAGAATGATTTGAAACAACACCCGAGCTGAGTTTGAGAATAACTCATGAACTAGAAATGCTAGAGAGACGAAATTTGTACCTGAGTGTGCCTTGAATTCCACTCCACCCGAACATCAGACTTTTTGGGCCGATGTGCACCATCTTCGTGCCGGAAATGGCCTGCAGGCTGGGACACTCAGAAAGCCACTCAAAAGCATCTTCAGTGGGATTTTTGTACACAGAGCTGCACAAAAAGAAGAAGAAACGAAATAAAATACAAGGAGGGTCAAATCACACCCATAACAACATCGGATTTGCACAAGGTTTCCACCACTGGAAAGCCACGACTCAGGGCTCTCACCTCGTCGTGGATCCGTGTCTCTGAGTATTTTCTAGGCGGGGCGAGCGGCCCCGGAATAGGGCTACAACCACCGGCAAGTTAGCCCACGCGCCGGGGCCGAGCAACAACAAAGGCAAGACATGTCCATCCGAAGAATGATTTGAAACAACACCCGAGCTGAGTTTGAGAATAACTCATGAACTAGAAATGCTAGAGAGACGAAATTTGTACCTGAGTGTGCCTTGAATTCCACTCCACCCGAACATCAGACTTTTTGGGCCGATGTGCACCATCTTCGTGCCGGAAATGGCCTGCAGGCTGGGACACTCAGAAAGCCACTCAAAAGCATCTTCAGTGGGATTTTTGTACACAGAGCTGCACAAAAAGAAGAAGAAACGAAATAAAATACAAGGAGGGTCAAATCACACCCATAACAACATCGGATTTGCACAAGGTTTCCACCACTGGAAAGCCACGACTCAGGGCTCTCACCTCGTCGTGGATCCGTGTCTCTGAGTATTTTCTAGGCGGGGCGAGCGGCCCCGGAATAGGGCTACAACCACCGGCAAGTTAGCCCACGCGCCGGGGCCGAGCAACAACAAAGGCAAGACATGTCCATCCGAAGAATGATTTGAAACAACACCCGAGCTGAGTTTGAGAATAACTCATGAACTAGAAATGCTAGAGAGACGAAATTTGTACCTGAGTGTGCCTTGAATTCCACTCCACCCGAACATCAGACTTTTTGGGCCGATGTGCACCATCTTCGTGCCGGAAATGGCCTGCAGGCTGGGACACTCAGAAAGCCACTCAAAAGCATCTTCAGTGGGATTTTTGTACACAGAGCTGCACAAAAAGAAGAAGAAACGAAATAAAATACAAGGAGGGTCAAATCACACCCATAACAACATCGGATTTGCACAAGGTTTCCACCACTGGAAAGCCACGACTCAGGGCTCTCACCTCGTCGTGGATCCGTGTCTCTGAGTATTTTCTAGGCGGGGCGAGCGGCCCCGGAATAGGGCTACAACCACCGGCAAGTTAGCCCACGCGCCGGGGCCGAGCAACAACAAAGGCAAGACATGTCCATCCGAAGAATGATTTGAAACAACACCCGAGCTGAGTTTGAGAATAACTCATGAACTAGAAATGCTAGAGAGACGAAATTTGTACCTGAGTGTGCCTTGAATTCCACTCCACCCGAACATCAGACTTTTTGGGCCGATGTGCACCATCTTCGTGCCGGAAATGGCCTGCAGGCTGGGACACTCAGAAAGCCACTCAAAAGCATCTTCAGTGGGATTTTTGTACACAGAGCTGCACAAAAAGAAGAAGAAACGAAATAAAATACAAGGAGGGTCAAATCACACCCATAACAACATCGGATTTGCACAAGGTTTCCACCACTGGAAAGCCACGACTCAGGGCTCTCACCTCGTCGTGGATCCGTGTCTCTGAGTATTTTCTAGGCGGGGCGAGCGGCCCCGGAATAGGGCTACAACCACCGGCAAGTTAGCCCACGCGCCGGGGCCGAGCAACAACAAAGGCAAGACATGTCCATCCGAAGAATGATTTGAAACAACACCCGAGCTGAGTTTGAGAATAACTCATGAACTAGAAATGCTAGAGAGACGAAATTTGTACCTGAGTGTGCCTTGAATTCCACTCCACCCGAACATCAGACTTTTTGGGCCGATGTGCACCATCTTCGTGCCGGAAATGGCCTGCAGGCTGGGACACTCAGAAAGCCACTCAAAAGCATCTTCAGTGGGATTTTTGTACACAGAGCTGCACAAAAAGAAGAAGAAACGAAATAAAATACAAGGAGGGTCAAATCACACCCATAACAACATCGGATTTGCACAAGGTTTCCACCACTGGAAAGCCACGACTCAGGGCTCTCACCTCGTCGTGGATCCGTGTCTCTGAGTATTTTCTAGGCGGGGCGAGCGGCCCCGGAATAGGGCTACAACCACCGGCAAGTTAGCCCACGCGCCGGGGCCGAGCAACAACAAAGGCAAGACATGTCCATCCGAAGAATGATTTGAAACAACACCCGAGCTGAGTTTGAGAATAACTCATGAACTAGAAATGCTAGAGAGACGAAATTTGTACCTGAGTGTGCCTTGAATTCCACTCCACCCGAACATCAGACTTTTTGGGCCGATGTGCACCATCTTCGTGCCGGAAATGGCCTGCAGGCTGGGACACTCAGAAAGCCACTCAAAAGCATCTTCAGTGGGATTTTTGTACACAGAGCTGCACAAAAAGAAGAAGAAACGAAATAAAATACAAGGAGGGTCAAATCACACCCATAACAACATCGGATTTGCACAAGGTTTCCACCACTGGAAAGCCACGACTCAGGGCTCTCACCTCGTCGTGGATCCGTGTCTCTGAGTATTTTCTAGGCGGGGCGAGCGGCCCCGGAATAGGGCTACAACCACCGGCAAGTTAGCCCACGCGCCGGGGCCGAGCAACAACAAAGGCAAGACATGTCCATCCGAAGAATGATTTGAAACAACACCCGAGCTGAGTTTGAGAATAACTCATGAACTAGAAATGCTAGAGAGACGAAATTTGTACCTGAGTGTGCCTTGAATTCCACTCCACCCGAACATCAGACTTTTTGGGCCGATGTGCACCATCTTCGTGCCGGAAATGGCCTGCAGGCTGGGACACTCAGAAAGCCACTCAAAAGCATCTTCAGTGGGATTTTTGTACACAGAGCTGCACAAAAAGAAGAAGAAACGAAATAAAATACAAGGAGGGTCAAATCACACCCATAACAACATCGGATTTGCACAAGGTTTCCACCACTGGAAAGCCACGACTCAGGGCTCTCACCTCGTCGTGGATCCGTGTCTCTGAGTATTTTCTAGGCGGGGCGAGCGGCCCCGGAATAGGGCTACAACCACCGGCAAGTTAGCCCACGCGCCGGGGCCGAGCAACAACAAAGGCAAGACATGTCCATCCGAAGAATGATTTGAAACAACACCCGAGCTGAGTTTGAGAATAACTCATGAACTAGAAATGCTAGAGAGACGAAATTTGTACCTGAGTGTGCCTTGAATTCCACTCCACCCGAACATCAGACTTTTTGGGCCGATGTGCACCATCTTCGTGCCGGAAATGGCCTGCAGGCTGGGACACTCAGAAAGCCACTCAAAAGCATCTTCAGTGGGATTTTTGTACACAGAGCTGCACAAAAAGAAGAAGAAACGAAATAAAATACAAGGAGGGTCAAATCACACCCATAACAACATCGGATTTGCACAAGGTTTCCACCACTGGAAAGCCACGACTCAGGGCTCTCACCTCGTCGTGGATCCGTGTCTCTGAGTATTTTCTAGGCGGGGCGAGCGGCCCCGGAATAGGGCTACAACCACCGGCAAGTTAGCCCACGCGCCGGGGCCGAGCAACAACAAAGGCAAGACATGTCCATCCGAAGAATGATTTGAAACAACACCCGAGCTGAGTTTGAGAATAACTCATGAACTAGAAATGCTAGAGAGACGAAATTTGTACCTGAGTGTGCCTTGAATTCCACTCCACCCGAACATCAGACTTTTTGGGCCGATGTGCACCATCTTCGTGCCGGAAATGGCCTGCAGGCTGGGACACTCAGAAAGCCACTCAAAAGCATCTTCAGTGGGATTTTTGTACACAGAGCTGCACAAAAAGAAGAAGAAACGAAATAAAATACAAGGAGGGTCAAATCACACCCATAACAACATCGGATTTGCACAAGGTTTCCACCACTGGAAAGCCACGACTCAGGGCTCTCACCTCGTCGTGGATCCGTGTCTCTGAGTATTTTCTAGGCGGGGCGAGCGGCCCCGGAATAGGGCTACAACCACCGGCAAGTTAGCCCACGCGCCGGGGCCGAGCAACAACAAAGGCAAGACATGTCCATCCCAAGAATGATTTGAAACAACACCCGAGCTAAGTTTGAGAATAACTCATGAACTAGAAATGCTAGAGAGACGAAATTTGTACCTGAGTGTGCCTTGAATTCCACTCCACCCGAACATCAGACTTTTTGGGCCGATGTGCACCATCTTCGTGCCGGAAATGGCCTGCAGGCTGGGACACTCAGAAAGCCACTCAAAAGCATCTTCAGTGGGATTTTTGTACACAGAGCTGCACAAAAAGAAGAAGAAACGAAATAAAATACAAGGAGGGTCAAATCACACCCATAACAACATCGGATTTGCACAAGGTTTCCACCACTGGAAAGCCACGACTCAGGGCTCTCACCTCGTCGTGGATCCGTGTCTCTGAGTATTTTCTAGGCGGGGCGAGCGGCCCCGGAATAGGGCTACAACCACCGGCAAGTTAGCCCACGCGCCGGGGCCGAGCAACAACAAAGGCAAGACATGTCCATCCGAAGAATGATTTGAAACAACACCCGAGCTGAGTTTGAGAATAACTCATGAACTAGAAATGCTAGAGAGACGAAATTTGTACCTGAGTGTGCCTTGAATTCCACTCCACCCGAACATCAGACTTTTTGGGCCGATGTGCACCATCTTCGTGCCGGAAATGGCCTGCAGGCTGGGACACTCAGAAAGCCACTCAAAAGCATCTTCAGTGGGATTTTTGTACACAGAGCTGCACAAAAAGAAGAAGAAACGAAATAAAATACAAGGAGGGTCAAATCACACCCATAACAACATCGGATTTGCACAAGGTTTCCACCACTGGAAAGCCACGACTCAGGGCTCTCACCTCGTCGTGGATCCGTGTCTCTGAGTATTTTCTAGGCGGGGCGAGCGGCCCCGGAATAGGGCTACAACCACCGGCAAGTTAGCCCACGCGCCGGGGCCGAGCAACAACAAAGGCAAGACATGTCCATCCGAAGAATGATTTGAAACAACACCCGAGCTAAGTTTGAGAATAACTCATGAACTAGAAATGCTAGAGAGACGAAATTTGTACCTGAGTGTGCCTTGAATTCCACTCCACCCGAACATCAGACTTTTTGGGCCGATGTGCACCATCTTCGTGCCGGAAATGGCCTGCAGGCTGGGACACTCAGAAAGCCACTCAAAAGCATCTTCAGTGGGATTTTTGTACACAGAGCTGCACAAAAAGAAGAAGAAACGAAATAAAATACAAGGAGGGTCAAATCACACCCATAACAACATCGGATTTGCACAAGGTTTCCACCACTGGAAAGCCACGACTCAGGGCTCTCACCTCGTCGTGGATCCGTGTCTCTGAGTATTTTCTAGGCGGGGCGAGCGGCCCCGGAATAGGGCTACAACCACCGGCAAGTTAGCCCACGCGCCGGGGCCGAGCAACAACAAAGGCAAGACATGTCCATCCGAAGAATGATTTGAAACAACACCCGAGCTGAGTTTGAGAATAACTCATGAACTAGAAATGCTAGAGAGACGAAATTTGTACCTGAGTGTGCCTTGAATTCCACTCCACCCGAACATCAGACTTTTTGGGCCGATGTGCACCATCTTCGTGCCGGAAATGGCCTGCAGGCTGGGACACTCAGAAAGCCACTCAAAAGCATCTTCAGTGGGATTTTTGTACACAGAGCTGCACAAAAAGAAGAAGAAACGAAATAAAATACAAGGAGGGTCAAATCACACCCATAACAACATCGGATTTGCACAAGGTTTCCACCACTGGAAAGCCACGACTCAGGGCTCTCACCTCGTCGTGGATCCGTGTCTCTGAGTATTTTCTAGGCGGGGCGAGCGGCCCCGGAATAGGGCTACAACCACCGGCAAGTTAGCCCACGCGCCGGGGCCGAGCAACAACAAAGGCAAGACATGTCCATCCGAAGAATGATTTGAAACAACACCCGAGCTGAGTTTGAGAATAACTCATGAACTAGAAATGCTAGAGAGACGAAATTTGTACCTGAGTGTGCCTTGAATTCCACTCCACCCGAACATCAGACTTTTTGGGCCGATGTGCACCATCTTCGTGCCGGAAATGGCCTGCAGGCTGGGACACTCAGAAAGCCACTCAAAAGCATCTTCAGTGGGATTTTTGTACACAGAGCTGCACAAAAAGAAGAAGAAACGAAATAAAATACAAGGAGGGTCAAATCACACCCATAACAACATCGGATTTGCACAAGGTTTCCACCACTGGAAAGCCACGACTCAGGGCTCTCACCTCGTCGTGGATCCGTGTCTCTGAGTATTTTCTAGGCGGGGCGAGCGGCCCCGGAATAGGGCTACAACCACCGGCAAGTTAGCCCACGCGCCGGGGCCGAGCAACAACAAAGGCAAGACATGTCCATCCGAAGAATGATTTGAAACAACACCCGAGCTGAGTTTGAGAATAACTCATGAACTAGAAATGCTAGAGAGACGAAATTTGTACCTGAGTGTGCCTTGAATTCCACTCCACCCGAACATCAGACTTTTTGGGCCGATGTGCACCATCTTCGTGCCGGAAATGGCCTGCAGGCTGGGACACTCAGAAAGCCACTCAAAAGCATCTTCAGTGGGATTTTTGTACACAGAGCTGCACAAAAAGAAGAAGAAACGAAATAAAATACAAGGAGGGTCAAATCACACCCATAACAACATCGGATTTGCACAAGGTTTCCACCACTGGAAAGCCACGACTCAGGGCTCTCACCTCGTCGTGGATCCGTGTCTCTGAGTATTTTCTAGGCGGGGCGAGCGGCCCCGGAATAGGGCTACAACCACCGGCAAGTTAGCCCACGCGCCGGGGCCGAGCAACAACAAAGGCAAGACATGTCCATCCGAAGAATGATTTGAAACAACACCCGAGCTAAGTTTGAGAATAACTCATGAACTAGAAATGCTAGAGAGACGAAATTTGTACCTGAGTGTGCCTTGAATTCCACTCCACCCGAACATCAGACTTTTTGGGCCGATGTGCACCATCTTCGTGCCGGAAATGGCCTGCAGGCTGGGACACTCAGAAAGCCACTCAAAAGCATCTTCAGTGGGATTTTTGTACACAGAGCTGCACAAAAAGAAGAAGAAACGAAATAAAATACAAGGAGGGTCAAATCACACCCATAACAACATCGGATTTGCACAAGGTTTCCACCACTGGAAAGCCACGACTCAGGGCTCTCACCTCGTCGTAGATCCGTGTCTCTGAGTATTTTCTAGGTGGGGCGAGCGGCCCCGGAATAGGGCTACAACCACCGGCAAGTTAGCCCACGCGCCGGGGCCGAGCAACAACAAAGGCAAGACATGTCCATCCGAAGAATGATTTGAAACAACACCCGAGCTGAGTTTGAGAATAACTCATGAACTAGAAATGCTAGAGAGACGAAATTTGTACCTGAGTGTGCCTTGAATTCCACTCCACCCGAACATCAGACTTTTTGGGCCGATGTGCACCATCTTCGTGCCGGAAATGGCCTGCAGGCTGGGACACTCAGAAAGCCACTCAAAAGCATCTTCAGTGGGATTTTTGTACACAGAGCTGCACAAAAAGAAGAAGAAACGAAATAAAATACAAGGAGGGTCAAATCACACCCATAACAACATCGGATTTGCACAAGGTTTCCACCACTGGAAAGCCACGACTCAGGGCTCTCACCTCGTCGTGGATCCGTGTCTCTGAGTATTTTCTAGGCGGGGCGAGCGGCCCCGGAATAGGGCTACAACCACCGGCAAGTTAGCCCACGCGCCGGGGCCGAGCAACAACAAAGGCAAGACATGTCCATCCGAAGAATGATTTGAAACAACACCCGAGCTGAGTTTGAGAATAACTCATGAACTAGAAATGCTAGAGAGACGAAATTTGTACCTGAGTGTGCCTTGAATTCCACTCCACCCGAACATCAGACTTTTTGGGCCGATGTGCACCATCTTCGTGCCGGAAATGGCCTGCAGGCTGGGACACTCAGAAAGCCACTCAAAAGCATCTTCAGTGGGATTTTTGTACACAGAGCTGCACAAAAAGAAG
Source organism: Pisaster brevispinus (assembly GCA_023634235.1). Lineage (NCBI taxonomy): Eukaryota > Metazoa > Echinodermata > Asteroidea > Forcipulatida > Asteriidae > Pisaster > Pisaster brevispinus. The sequence continues at coordinate 13,641 of JAMKCF010000210.1, forward strand.
AAGAAACGAAATAAAATACAAGGAGGGTCAAATCACACCCATAACAACATCGGATTTGCACAAGGTTTCCACCACTGGAAAGCCACGACTCAGGGCTCTCACCTCGTCGTGGATCCGTGTCTCTGAGTATTTTCTAGGCGGGGCGAGCGGCCCCGGAATAGGGCTACAACCACCGGCAAGTTAGCCCACGCGCCGGGGCCGAGCAACAACAAAGGCAAGACATGTCCATCCGAAGAATGATTTGAAACAACACCCGAGCTAAGTTTGAGAATAACTCATGAACTAGAAATGCTAGAGAGACGAAATTTGTACCTGAGTGTGCCTTGAATTCCACTCCACCCGAACATCAGACTTTTTGGGCCGATGTGCACCATCTTCGTGCCGGAAATGGCCTGCAGGCTGGGACACTCAGAAAGCCACTCAAAAGCATCTTCAGTGGGATTTTTGTACACAGAGCTGCACAAAAAGAAGAAGAAACGAAATAAAATACAAGGAGGGTCAAATCACACCCATAACAACATCGGATTTGCACAAGGTTTCCACCACTGGAAAGCCACGACTCAGGGCTCTCACCTCGTCGTGGATCCGTGTCTCTGAGTATTTTCTAGGCGGGGCGAGCGGCCCCGGAATAGGGCTACAACCACCGGCAAGTTAGCCCACGCGCCGGGGCCGAGCAACAACAAAGGCAAGACATGTCCATCCGAAGAATGATTTGAAACAACACCCGAGCTGAGTTTGAGAATAACTCATGAACTAGAAATGCTAGAGAGACGAAATTTGTACCTGAGTGTGCCTTGAATTCCACTCCACCCGAACATCAGACTTTTTGGGCCGATGTGCACCATCTTCGTGCCGGAAATGGCCTGCAGGCTGGGACACTCAGAAAGCCACTCAAAAGCATCTTCAGTGGGATTTTTGTACACAGAGCTGCACAAAAAGAAGAAGAAACGAAATAAAATACAAGGAGGGTCAAATCACACCCATAACAACATCGGATTTGCACAAGGTTTCCACCACTGGAAAGCCACGACTCAGGGCTCTCACCTCGTCGTAGATCCGTGTCTCTGAGTATTTTCTAGGCGGGGCGAGCGGCCCCGGAATAGGGCTACAACCACCGGCAAGTTAGCCCACGCGCCGGGGCCGAGCAACAACAAAGGCAAGACATGTCCATCCGAAGAATGATTTGAAACAACACCCGAGCTGAGTTTGAGAATAACTCATGAACTAGAAATGCTAGAGAGACGAAATTTGTACCTGAGTGTGCCTTGAATTCCACTCCACCCGAACATCAGACTTTTTGGGCCGATGTGCACCATCTTCGTGCCGGAAATGGCCTGCAGGCTGGGACACTCAGAAAGCCACTCAAAAGCATCTTCAGTGGGATTTTTGTACACAGAGCTGCACAAAAAGAAGAAGAAACGAAATAAAATACAAGGAGGGTCAAATCACACCCATAACAACATCGGATTTGCACAAGGTTTCCACCACTGGAAAGCCACGACTCAGGGCTCTCACCTCGTCGTGGATCCGTGTCTCTGAGTATTTTCTAGGCGGGGCGAGCGGCCCCGGAATAGGGCTACAACCACCGGCAAGTTAGCCCACGCGCCGGGGCCGAGCAACAACAAAGGCAAGACATGTCCATCCGAAGAATGATTTGAAACAACACCCGAGCTAAGTTTGAGAATAACTCATGAACTAGAAATGCTAGAGAGACGAAATTTGTACCTGAGTGTGCCTTGAATTCCACTCCACCCGAACATCAGACTTTTTGGGCCGATGTGCACCATCTTCGTGCCGGAAATGGCCTGCAGGCTGGGACACTCAGAAAGCCACTCAAAAGCATCTTCAGTGGGATTTTTGTACACAGAGCTGCACAAAAAGAAGAAGAAACGAAATAAAATACAAGGAGGGTCAAATCACACCCATAACAACATCGGATTTGCACAAGGTTTCCACCACTGGAAAGCCACGACTCAGGGCTCTCACCTCGTCGTGGATCCGTGTCTCTGAGTATTTTCTAGGCGGGGCGAGCGGCCCCGGAATAGGGCTACAACCACCGGCAAGTTAGCCCACGCGCCGGGGCCGAGCAACAACAAAGGCAAGACATGTCCATCCGAAGAATGATTTGAAACAACACCCGAGCTAAGTTTGAGAATAACTCATGAACTAGAAATGCTAGAGAGACGAAATTTGTACCTGAGTGTGCCTTGAATTCCACTCCACCCGAACATCAGACTTTTTGGGCCGATGTGCACCATCTTCGTGCCGGAAATGGCCTGCAGGCTGGGACACTCAGAAAGCCACTCAAAAGCATCTTCAGTGGGATTTTTGTACACAGAGCTGCACAAAAAGAAGAAGAAACGAAATAAAATACAAGGAGGGTCAAATCACACCCATAACAACATCGGATTTGCACAAGGTTTCCACCACTGGAAAGCCACGACTCAGGGCTCTCACCTCGTCGTAGATCCGTGTCTCTGAGTATTTTCTAGGCGGGGCGAGCGGCCCCGGAATAGGGCTACAACCACCGGCAAGTTAGCCCACGCGCCGGGGCCGAGCAACAACAAAGGCAAGACATGTCCATCCGAAGAATGATTTGAAACAACACCCGAGCTGAGTTTGAGAATAACTCATGAACTAGAAATGCTAGAGAGACGAAATTTGTACCTGAGTGTGCCTTGAATTCCACTCCACCCGAACATCAGACTTTTTGGGCCGATGTGCACCATCTTCGTGCCGGAAATGGCCTGCAGGCTGGGACACTCAGAAAGCCACTCAAAAGCATCTTCAGTGGGATTTTTGTACACAGAGCTGCACAAAAAGAAGAAGAAACGAAATAAAATACAAGGAGGGTCAAATCACACCCATAACAACATCGGATTTGCACAAGGTTTCCACCACTGGAAAGCCACGACTCAGGGCTCTCACCTCGTCGTGGATCCGTGTCTCTGAGTATTTTCTAGGCGGGGCGAGCGGCCCCGGAATAGGGCTACAACCACCGGCAAGTTAGCCCACGCGCCGGGGCCGAGCAACAACAAAGGCAAGACATGTCCATCCGAAGAATGATTTGAAACAACACCCGAGCTGAGTTTGAGAATAACTCATGAACTAGAAATGCTAGAGAGACGAAATTTGTACCTGAGTGTGCCTTGAATTCCACTCCACCCGAACATCAGACTTTTTGGGCCGATGTGCACCATCTTCGTGCCGGAAATGGCCTGCAGGCTGGGACACTCAGAAAGCCACTCAAAAGCATCTTCAGTGGGATTTTTGTACACAGAGCTGCACAAAAAGAAGAAGAAACGAAATAAAATACAAGGAGGGTCAAATCACACCCATAACAACATCGGATTTGCACAAGGTTTCCACCACTGGAAAGCCACGACTCAGGGCTCTCACCTCGTCGTGGATCCGTGTCTCTGAGTATTTTCTAGGCGGGGCGAGCGGCCCCGGAATAGGGCTACAACCACCGGCAAGTTAGCCCACGCGCCGGGGCCGAGCAACAACAAAGGCAAGACATGTCCATCCGAAGAATGATTTGAAACAACACCCGAGCTGAGTTTGAGAATAACTCATGAACTAGAAATGCTAGAGAGACGAAATTTGTACCTGAGTGTGCCTTGAATTCCACTCCACCCGAACATCAGACTTTTTGGGCCGATGTGCACCATCTTCGTGCCGGAAATGGCCTGCAGGCTGGGACACTCAGAAAGCCACTCAAAAGCATCTTCAGTGGGATTTTTGTACACAGAGCTGCACAAAAAGAAGAAGAAACGAAATAAAATACAAGGAGGGTCAAATCACACCCATAACAACATCGGATTTGCACAAGGTTTCCACCACTGGAAAGCCACGACTCAGGGCTCTCACCTCGTTGTGGATCCGTGTCTCTGAGTATTTTCTAGGCGGGGCGAGCGGCCCCGGAATAGGGCTACAACCACCGGCAAGTTAGCCCACGCGCCGGGGCCGAGCAACAACAAAGGCAAGACATGTCCATCCGAAGAATGATTTGAAACAACACCCGAGCTAAGTTTGAGAATAACTCATGAACTAGAAATGCTAGAGAGACGAAATTTGTACCTGAGTGTGCCTTGAATTCCACTCCACCCGAACATCAGACTTTTTGGGCCGATGTGCACCATCTTCGTGCCGGAAATGGCCTGCAGGCTGGGACACTCAGAAAGCCACTCAAAAGCATCTTCAGTGGGATTTTTGTACACAGAGCTGCACAAAAAGAAGAAGAAACGAAATAAAATACAAGGAGGGTCAAATCACACCCATAACAACATCGGATTTGCACAAGGTTTCCACCACTGGAAAGCCACGACTCAGGGCTCTCACCTCGTCGTGGATCCGTGTCTCTGAGTATTTTCTAGGCGGGGCGAGCGGCCCCGGAATAGGGCTACAACCACCGGCAAGTTAGCCCACGCGCCGGGGCCGAGCAACAACAAAGGCAAGACATGTCCATCCGAAGAATGATTTGAAACAACACCCGAGCTGAGTTTGAGAATAACTCATGAACTAGAAATGCTAGAGAGACGAAATTTGTACCTGAGTGTGCCTTGAATTCCACTCCACCCGAACATCAGACTTTTTGGGCCGATGTGCACCATCTTCGTGCCGGAAATGGCCTGCAGGCTGGGACACTCAGAAAGCCACTCAAAAGCATCTTCAGTGGGATTTTTGTACACAGAGCTGCACAAAAAGAAGAAGAAACGAAATAAAATACAAGGAGGGTCAAATCACACCCATAACAACATCGGATTTGCACAAGGTTTCCACCACTGGAAAGCCACGACTCAGGGCTCTCACCTCGTCGTGGATCCGTGTCTCTGAGTATTTTCTAGGCGGGGCGAGCGGCCCCGGAATAGGGCTACAACCACCGGCAAGTTAGCCCACGCGCCGGGGCCGAGCAACAACAAAGGCAAGACATGTCCATCCGAAGAATGATTTGAAACAACACCCGAGCTGAGTTTGAGAATAACTCATGAACTAGAAATGCTAGAGAGACGAAATTTGTACCTGAGTGTGCCTTGAATTCCACTCCACCCGAACATCAGACTTTTTGGGCCGATGTGCACCATCTTCGTGCCGGAAATGGCCTGCAGGCTGGGACACTCAGAAAGCCACTCAAAAGCATCTTCAGTGGGATTTTTGTACACAGAGCTGCACAAAAAGAAGAAGAAACGAAATAAAATACAAGGAGGGTCAAATCACACCCATAACAACATCGGATTTGCACAAGGTTTCCACCACTGGAAAGCCACGACTCAGGGCTCTCACCTCGTCGTGGATCCGTGTCTCTGAGTATTTTCTAGGCGGGGCGAGCGGCCCCGGAATAGGGCTACAACCACCGGCAAGTTAGCCCACGCGCCGGGGCCGAGCAACAACAAAGGCAAGACATGTCCATCCGAAGAATGATTTGAAACAACACCCGAGCTGAGTTTGAGAATAACTCATGAACTAGAAATGCTAGAGAGACGAAATTTGTACCTGAGTGTGCCTTGAATTCCACTCCACCCGAACATTAGACTTTTTGGGCCGATGTGCACCATCTTCGTGCCGGAAATGGCCTGCAGGCTGGGACACTCAGAAAGCCACTCAAAAGCATCTTCAGTGGGATTTTTGTACACAGAGCTGCACAAAAAGAAGAAGAAACGAAATAAAATACAAGGAGGGTCAAATCACACCCATAACAACATCGGATTTGCACAAGGTTTCCACCACTGGAAAGCCACGACTCAGGGCTCTCACCTCGTTGTGGATCCGTGTCTCTGAGTATTTTCTAGGCGGGGCGAGCGGCCCCGGAATAGGGCTACAACCACCGGCAAGTTAGCCCACGCGCCGGGGCCGAGCAACAACAAAGGCAAGACATGTCCATCCGAAGAATGATTTGAAACAACACCCGAGCTAAGTTTGAGAATAACTCATGAACTAGAAATGCTAGAGAGACGAAATTTGTACCTGAGTGTGCCTTGAATTCCACTCCACCCGAACATCAGACTTTTTGGGCCGATGTGCACCATCTTCGTGCCGGAAATGGCCTGCAGGCTGGGACACTCAGAAAGCCACTCAAAAGCATCTTCAGTGGGATTTTTGTACACAGAGCTGCACAAAAAGAAGAAGAAACGAAATAAAATACAAGGAGGGTCAAATCACACCCATAACAACATCGGATTTGCACAAGGTTTCCACCACTGGAAAGCCACGACTCAGGGCTCTCACCTCGTCGTGGATCCGTGTCTCTGAGTATTTTCTAGGCGGGGCGAGCGGCCCCGGAATAGGGCTACAACCACCGGCAAGTTAGCCCACGCGCCGGGGCCGAGCAACAACAAAGGCAAGACATGTCCATCCGAAGAATGATTTGAAACAACACCCGAGCTGAGTTTGAGAATAACTCATGAACTAGAAATGCTAGAGAGACGAAATTTGTACCTGAGTGTGCCTTGAATTCCACTCCACCCGAACATCAGACTTTTTGGGCCGATGTGCACCATCTTCGTGCCGGAAATGGCCTGCAGGCTGGGACACTCAGAAAGCCACTCAAAAGCATCTTCAGTGGGATTTTTGTACACAGAGCTGCACAAAAAGAAGAAGAAACGAAATAAAATACAAGGAGGGTCAAATCACACCCATAACAACATCGGATTTGCACAAGGTTTCCACCACTGGAAAGCCACGACTCAGGGCTCTCACCTCGTCGTGGATCCGTGTCTCTGAGTATTTTCTAGGCGGGGCGAGCGGCCCCGGAATAGGGCTACAACCACCGGCAAGTTAGCCCACGCGCCGGGGCCGAGCAACAACAAAGGCAAGACATGTCCATCCGAAGAATGATTTGAAACAACACCCGAGCTGAGTTTGAGAATAACTCATGAACTAGAAATGCTAGAGAGACGAAATTTGTACCTGAGTGTGCCTTGAATTCCACTCCACCCGAACATCAGACTTTTTGGGCCGATGTGCACCATCTTCGTGCCGGAAATGGCCTGCAGGCTGGGACACTCAGAAAGCCACTCAAAAGCATCTTCAGTGGGATTTTTGTACACAGAGCTGCACAAAAAGAAGAAGAAACGAAATAAAATACAAGGAGGGTCAAATCACACCCATAACAACATCGGATTTGCACAAGGTTTCCACCACTGGAAAGCCACGACTCAGGGCTCTCACCTCGTCGTGGATCCGTGTCTCTGAGTATTTTCTAGGCGGGGCGAGCGGCCCCGGAATAGGGCTACAACCACCGGCAAGTTAGCCCACGCGCCGGGGCCGAGCAACAACAAAGGCAAGACATGTCCATCCGAAGAATGATTTGAAACAACACCCGAGCTGAGTTTGAGAATAACTCATGAACTAGAAATGCTAGAGAGACGAAATTTGTACCTGAGTGTGCCTTGAATTCCACTCCACCCGAACATTAGACTTTTTGGGCCGATGTGCACCATCTTCGTGCCGGAAATGGCCTGCAGGCTGGGACACTCAGAAAGCCACTCAAAAGCATCTTCAGTGGGATTTTTGTACACAGAGCTGCACAAAAAGAAGAAGAAACGAAATAAAATACAAGGAGGGTCAAATCACACCCATAACAACATCGGATTTGCACAAGGTTTCCACCACTGGAAAGCCACGACTCAGGGCTCTCACCTCGTCGTGGATCCGTGTCTCTGAGTATTTTCTAGGCGGGGCGAGCGGCCCCGGAATAGGGCTACAACCACCGGCAAGTTAGCCCACGCGCCGGGGCCGAGCAACAACAAAGGCAAGACATGTCCATCCGAAGAATGATTTGAAACAACACCCGAGCTAAGTTTGAGAATAACTCATGAACTAGAAATGCTAGAGAGACGAAATTTGTACCTGAGTGTGCCTTGAATTCCACTCCACCCGAACATCAGACTTTTTGGGCCGATGTGCACCATCTTCGTGCCGGAAATGGCCTGCAGGCTGGGACACTCAGAAAGCCACTCAAAAGCATCTTCAGTGGGATTTTTGTACACAGAGCTGCACAAAAAGAAGAAGAAACGAAATAAAATACAAGGAGGGTCAAATCACACCCATAACAACATCGGATTTGCACAAGGTTTCCACCACTGGAAAGCCACGACTCAGGGCTCTCACCTCGTCGTGGATCCGTGTCTCTGAGTATTTTCTAGGCGGGGCGAGCGGCCCCGGAATAGGGCTACAACCACCGGCAAGTTAGCCCACGCGCCGGGGCCGAGCAACAACAAAGGCAAGACATGTCCATCCGAAGAATGATTTGAAACAACACCCGAGCTGAGTTTGAGAATAACTCATGAACTAGAAATGCTAGAGAGACGAAATTTGTACCTGAGTGTGCCTTGAATTCCACTCCACCCGAACATCAGACTTTTTGGGCCGATGTGCACCATCTTCGTGCCGGAAATGGCCTGCAGGCTGGGACACTCAGAAAGCCACTCAAAAGCATCTTCAGTGGGATTTTTGTACACAGAGCTGCACAAAAAGAAGAAGAAACGAAATAAAATACAAGGAGGGTCAAATCACACCCATAACAACATCGGATTTGCACAAGGTTTCCACCACTGGAAAGCCACGACTCAGGGCTCTCACCTCGTCGTGGATCCGTGTCTCTGAGTATTTTCTAGGCGGGGCGAGCGGCCCCGGAATAGGGCTACAACCACCGGCAAGTTAGCCCACGCGCCGGGGCCGAGCAACAACAAAGGCAAGACATGTCCATCCGAAGAATGATTTGAAACAACACCCGAGCTGAGTTTGAGAATAACTCATGAACTAGAAATGCTAGAGAGACGAAATTTGTACCTGAGTGTGCCTTGAATTCCACTCCACCCGAACATCAGACTTTTTGGGCCGATGTGCACCATCTTCGTGCCGGAAATGGCCTGCAGGCTGGGACACTCAGAAAGCCACTCAAAAGCATCTTCAGTGGGATTTTTGTACACAGAGCTGCACAAAAAGAAGAAGAAACGAAATAAAATACAAGGAGGGTTTAATCACACCCATAACAACATCGGATTTGCACAAGGTTTCCACCACTGGAAAGCCACGACTCAGGGCTCTCACCTCGTCGTGGATCCGTGTCTCTGAGTATTTTCTAGGCGGGGCGAGCGGCCCCGGAATAGGGCTACAACCACCGGCAAGTTAGCCCACGCGCCGGGGCCGAGCAACAACAAAGGCAAGACATGTCCATCCGAAGAATGATTTGAAACAACACCCGAGCTGAGTTTGAGAATAACTCATGAACTAGAAATGCTAGAGAGACGAAATTTGTACCTGAGTGTGCCTTGAATTCCACTCCACCCGAACATCAGACTTTTTGGGCCGATGTGCACCATCTTCGTGCCGGAAATGGCCTGCAGGCTGGGACACTCAGAAAGCCACTCAAAAGCATCTTCAGTGGGATTTTTGTACACAGAGCTGCACAAAAAGAAGAAGAAACGAAATAAAATACAAGGAGGGTCAAATCACACCCATAACAACATCGGATTTGCACAAGGTTTCCACCACTGGAAAGCCACGACTCAGGGCTCTCACCTCGTCGTGGATCCGTGTCTCTGAGTATTTTCTAGGCGGGGCGAGCGGCCCCGGAATAGGGCTACAACCACCGGCAAGTTAGCCCACGCGCCGGGGCCGAGCAACAACAAAGGCAAGACATGTCCATCCGAAGAATGATTTGAAACAACACCCGAGCTAAGTTTGAGAATAACTCATGAACTAGAAATGCTAGAGAGACGAAATTTGTACCTGAGTGTGCCTTGAATTCCACTCCACCCGAACATCAGACTTTTTGGGCCGATGTGCACCATCTTCGTGCCGGAAATGGCCTGCAGGCTGGGACACTCAGAAAGCCACTCAAAAGCATCTTCAGTGGGATTTTTGTACACAGAGCTGCACAAAAAGAAGAAGAAACGAAATAAAATACAAGGAGGGTCAAATCACACCCATAACAACATCGGATTTGCACAAGGTTTCCACCACTGGAAAGCCACGACTCAGGGCTCTCACCTCGTCGTGGATCCGTGTCTCTGAGTATTTTCTAGGCGGGGCGAGCGGCCCCGGAATAGGGCTACAACCACCGGCAAGTTAGCCCACGCGCCGGGGCCGAGCAACAACAAAGGCAAGACATGTCCATCCGAAGAATGATTTGAAACAACACCCGAGCTGAGTTTGAGAATAACTCATGAACTAGAAATGCTAGAGAGACGAAATTTGTACCTGAGTGTGCCTTGAATTCCACTCCACCCGAACATCAGACTTTTTGGGCCGATGTGCACCATCTTCGTGCCGGAAATGGCCTGCAGGCTGGGACACTCAGAAAGCCACTCAAAAGCATCTTCAGTGGGATTTTTGTACACAGAGCTGCACAAAAAGAAGAAGAAACGAAATAAAATACAAGGAGGGTCAAATCACACCCATAACAACATCGGATTTGCACAAGGTTTCCACCACTGGAAAGCCACGACTCAGGGCTCTCACCTCGTCGTGGATCCGTGTCTCTGAGTATTTTCTAGGCGGGGCGAGCGGCCCCGGAATAGGGCTACAACCACCGGCAAGTTAGCCCACGCGCCGGGGCCGAGCAACAACAAAGGCAAGACATGTCCATCCGAAGAATGATTTGAAACAACACCCGAGCTGAGTTTGAGAATAACTCATGAACTAGAAATGCTAGAGAGACGAAATTTGTACCTGAGTGTGCCTTGAATTCCACTCCACCCGAACATCAGACTTTTTGGGCCGATGTGCACCATCTTCGTGCCGGAAATGGCCTGCAGGCTGGGACACTCAGAAAGCCACTCAAAAGCATCTTCAGTGGGATTTTTGTACACAGAGCTGCACAAAAAGAAGAAGAAACGAAATAAAATACAAGGAGGGTTTAATCACACCCATAACAACATCGGATTTGCACAAGGTTTCCACCACTGGAAAGCCACGACTCAGGGCTCTCACCTCGTCGTGGATCCGTGTCTCTGAGTATTTTCTAGGCGGGGCGAGCGGCCCCGGAATAGGGCTACAACCACCGGCAAGTTAGCCCACGCGCCGGGGCCGAGCAACAACAAAGGCAAGACATGTCCATCCGAAGAATGATTTGAAACAACACCCGAGCTGAGTTTGAGAATAACTCATGAACTAGAAATGCTAGAGAGACGAAATTTGTACCTGAGTGTGCCTTGAATTCCACTCCACCCGAACATCAGACTTTTTGGGCCGATGTGCACCATCTTCGTGCCGGAAATGGCCTGCAGGCTGGGACACTCAGAAAGCCACTCAAAAGCATCTTCAGTGGGATTTTTGTACACAGAGCTGCACAAAAAGAAGAAGAAACGAAATAAAATACAAGGAGGGTCAAATCACACCCATAACAACATCGGATTTGCACAAGGTTTCCACCACTGGAAAGCCACGACTCAGGGCTCTCACCTCGTCGTGGATCCGTGTCTCTGAGTATTTTCTAGGCGGGGCGAGCGGCCCCGGAATAGGGCTACAACCACCGGCAAGTTAGCCCACGCGCCGGGGCCGAGCAACAACAAAGGCAAGACATGTCCATCCGAAGAATGATTTGAAACAACACCCGAGCTGAGTTTGAGAATAACTCATGAACTAGAAATGCTAGAGAGACGAAATTTGTACCTGAGTGTGCCTTGAATTCCACTCCACCCGAACATCAGACTTTTTGGGCCGATGTGCACCATCTTCGTGCCGGAAATGGCCTGCAGGCTGGGACACTCAGAAAGCCACTCAAAAGCATCTTCAGTGGGATTTTTGTACACAGAGCTGCACAAAAAGAAGAAGAAACGAAATAAAATACAAGGAGGGTCAAATCACACCCATAACAACATCGGATTTGCACAAGGTTTCCACCACTGGAAAGCCACGACTCAGGGCTCTCACCTCGTCGTGGATCCGTGTCTCTGAGTATTTTCTAGGCGGGGCGAGCGGCCCCGGAATAGGGCTACAACCACCGGCAAGTTAGCCCACGCGCCGGGGCCGAGCAACAACAAAGGCAAGACATGTCCATCCGAAGAATGATTTGAAACAACACCCGAGCTGAGTTTGAGAATAACTCATGAACTAGAAATGCTAGAGAGACGAAATTTGTACCTGAGTGTGCCTTGAATTCCACTCCACCCGAACATCAGACTTTTTGGGCCGATGTGCACCATCTTCGTGCCGGAAATGGCCTGCAGGCTGGGACACTCAGAAAGCCACTCAAAAGCATCTTCAGTGGGATTTTTGTACACAGAGCTGCACAAAAAGAAGAAGAAACGAAATAAAATACAAGGAGGGTCAAATCACACCCATAACAACATCGGATTTGCACAAGGTTTCCACCACTGGAAAGCCACGACTCAGGGCTCTCACCTCGTCGTGGATCCGTGTCTCTGAGTATTTTCTAGGCGGGGCGAGCGGCCCCGGAATAGGGCTACAACCACCGGCAAGTTAGCCCACGCGCCGGGGCCGAGCAACAACAAAGGCAAGACATGTCCATCCGAAGAATGATTTGAAACAACACCCGAGCTAAGTTTGAGAATAACTCATGAACTAGAAATGCTAGAGAGACGAAATTTGTACCTGAGTGTGCCTTGAATTCCACTCCACCCGAACATCAGACTTTTTGGGCCGATGTGCACCATCTTCGTGCCGGAAATGGCCTGCAGGCTGGGACACTCAGAAAGCCACTCAAAAGCATCTTCAGTGGGATTTTTGTACACAGAGCTGCACAAAAAGAAGAAGAAACGAAATAAAATACAAGGAGGGTCAAATCACACCCATAACAACATCGGATTTGCACAAGGTTTCCACCACTGGAAAGCCACGACTCAGGGCTCTCACCTCGTCGTGGATCCGTGTCTCTGAGTATTTTCTAGGCGGGGCGAGCGGCCCCGGAATAGGGCTACAACCACCGGCAAGTTAGCCCACGCGCCGGGGCCGAGCAACAACAAAGGCAAGACATGTCCATCCGAAGAATGATTTGAAACAACACCCGAGCTGAGTTTGAGAATAACTCATGAACTAGAAATGCTAGAGAGACGAAATTTGTACCTGAGTGTGCCTTGAATTCCACTCCACCCGAACATCAGACTTTTTGGGCCGATGTGCACCATCTTCGTGCCGGAAATGGCCTGCAGGCTGGGACACTCAGAAAGCCACTCAAAAGCATCTTCAGTGGGATTTTTGTACACAGAGCTGCACAAAAAGAAGAAGAAACGAAATAAAATACAAGGAGGGTCAAATCACACCCATAACAACATCGGATTTGCACAAGGTTTCCACCACTGGAAAGCCACGACTCAGGGCTCTCACCTCGTCGTGGATCCGTGTCTCTGAGTATTTTCTAGGCGGGGCGAGCGGCCCCGGAATAGGGCTACAACCACCGGCAAGTTAGCCCACGCGCCGGGGCCGAGCAACAACAAAGGCAAGACATGTCCATCCGAAGAATGATTTGAAACAACACCCGAGCTGAGTTTGAGAATAACTCATGAACTAGAAATGCTAGAGAGACGAAATTTGTACCTGAGTGTGCCTTGAATTCCACTCCACCCGAACATCAGACTTTTTGGGCCGATGTGCACCATCTTCGTGCCGGAAATGGCCTGCAGGCTGGGACACTCAGAAAGCCACTCAAAAGCATCTTCAGTGGGATTTTTGTACACAGAGCTGCACAAAAAGAAGAAGAAACGAAATAAAATACAAGGAGGGTCAAATCACACCCATAACAACATCGGATTTGCACAAGGTTTCCACCACTGGAAAGCCACGACTCAGGGCTCTCACCTCGTCGTGGATCCGTGTCTCTGAGTATTTTCTAGGCGGGGCGAGCGGCCCCGGAATAGGGCTACAACCACCGGCAAGTTAGCCCACGCGCCGGGGCCGAGCAACAACAAAGGCAAGACATGTCCATCCGAAGAATGATTTGAAACAACACCCGAGCTGAGTTTGAGAATAACTCATGAACTAGAAATGCTAGAGAGACGAAATTTGTACCTGAGTGTGCCTTGAATTCCACTCCACCCGAACATCAGACTTTTTGGGCCGATGTGCACCATCTTCGTGCCGGAAATGGCCTGCAGGCTGGGACACTCAGAAAGCCACTCAAAAGCATCTTCAGTGGGATTTTTGTACACAGAGCTGCACAAAAAGAAGAAGAAACGAAATAAAATACAAGGAGGGTCAAATCACACCCATAACAACATCGGATTTGCACAAGGTTTCCACCACTGGAAAGCCACGACTCAGGGCTCTCACCTCGTCGTGGATCCGTGTCTCTGAGTATTTTCTAGGCGGGGCGAGCGGCCCCGGAATAGGGCTACAACCACCGGCAAGTTAGCCCACGCGCCGGGGCCGAGCAACAACAAAGGCAAGACATGTCCATCCGAAGAATGATTTGAAACAACACCCGAGCTGAGTTTGAGAATAACTCATGAACTAGAAATGCTAGAGAGACGAAATTTGTACCTGAGTGTGCCTTGAATTCCACTCCACCCGAACATCAGACTTTTTGGGCCGATGTGCACCATCTTCGTGCCGGAAATGGCCTGCAGGCTGGGACACTCAGAAAGCCACTCAAAAGCATCTTCAGTGGGATTTTTGTACACAGAGCTGCACAAAAAGAAGAAGAAACGAAATAAAATACAAGGAGGGTCAAATCACACCCATAACAACATCGGATTTGCACAAGGTTTCCACCACTGGAAAGCCACGACTCAGGGCTCTCACCTCGTCGTAGATCCGTGTCTCTGAGTATTTTCTAGGCGGGGCGAGCGGCCCCGGAATAGGGCTACAACCACCGGCAAGTTAGCCCACGCGCCGGGGCCGAGCAACAACAAAGGCAAGACATGTCCATCCGAAGAATGATTTGAAACAACACCCGAGCTAAGTTTGAGAATAACTCATGAACTAGAAATGCTAGAGAGACGAAATTTGTACCTGAGTGTGCCTTGAATTCCACTCCACCCGAACATCAGACTTTTTGGGCCGATGTGCACCATCTTCGTGCCGGAAATGGCCTGCAGGCTGGGACACTCAGAAAGCCACTCAAAAGCATCTTCAGTGGGATTTTTGTACACAGAGCTGCACAAAAAGAAGAAGAAACGAAATAAAATACAAGGAGGGTCAAATCACACCCATAACAACATCGGATTTGCACAAGGTTTCCACCACTGGAAAGCCACGACTCAGGGCTCTCACCTCGTCGTGGATCCGTGTCTCTGAGTATTTTCTAGGCGGGGCGAGCGGCCCCGGAATAGGGCTACAACCACCGGCAAGTTAGCCCACGCGCCGGGGCCGAGCAACAACAAAGGCAAGACATGTCCATCCGAAGAATGATTTGAAACAACACCCGAGCTGAGTTTGAGAATAACTCATGAACTAGAAATGCTAGAGAGACGAAATTTGTACCTGAGTGTGCCTTGAATTCCACTCCACCCGAACATCAGACTTTTTGGGCCGATGTGCACCATCTTCGTGCCGGAAATGGCCTGCAGGCTGGGACACTCAGAAAGCCACTCAAAAGCATCTTCAGTGGGATTTTTGTACACAGAGCTGCACAAAAAGAAGAAGAAACGAAATAAAATACAAGGAGGGTCAAATCACACCCATAACAACATCGGATTTGCACAAGGTTTCCACCACTGGAAAGCCACGACTCAGGGCTCTCACCTCGTCGTGGATCCGTGTCTCTGAGTATTTTCTAGGCGGGGCGAGCGGCCCCGGAATAGGGCTACAACCACCGGCAAGTTAGCCCACGCGCCGGGGCCGAGCAACAACAAAGGCAAGACATGTCCATCCGAAGAATGATTTGAAACAACACCCGAGCTGAGTTTGAGAATAACTCATGAACTAGAAATGCTAGAGAGACGAAATTTGTACCTGAGTGTGCCTTGAATTCCACTCCACCCGAACATCAGACTTTTTGGGCCGATGTGCACCATCTTCGTGCCGGAAATGGCCTGCAGGCTGGGACACTCAGAAAGCCACTCAAAAGCATCTTCAGTGGGATTTTTGTACACAGAGCTGCACAAAAAGAAGAAGAAACGAAATAAAATACAAGGAGGGTCAAATCACACCCATAACAACATCGGATTTGCACAAGGTTTCCACCACTGGAAAGCCACGACTCAGGGCTCTCACCTCGTCGTAGATCCGTGTCTCTGAGTATTTTCTAGGCGGGGCGAGCGGCCCCGGAATAGGGCTACAACCACCGGCAAGTTAGCCCACGCGCCGGGGCCGAGCAAACAACAAAGGCAAGACATGTCCATCCGAAGAATGATTTGAAACAACACCCGAGCTGAGTTTGAGAATAACTCATGAACTAGAAATGCTAGAGAGACGAAATTTGTACCTGAGTGTGCCTTGAATTCCACTCCACCCGAACATCAGACTTTTTGGGCCGATGTGCACCATCTTCGTGCCGGAAATGGCCTGCAGGCTGGGACACTCAGAAAGCCACTCAAAAGCATCTTCAGTGGGATTTTTGTACACAGAGCTGCACAAAAAGAAGAAGAAAACGAAATAAAATACAAGGAGGGTCAATCACACCCATAACAACATCGGATTTGCACAAGGTTTCCACCACTGGAAAGCCACGACTCAGGGCTCTCACCTCGTCGTGGATCCGTGTCTCTGAGTATTTTCTAGGCGGGGCGAGCGGCCCCGGAATAGGGCTACAACCACCGGCAAGTTAGCCCACGCGCCGGGGCCGAGCAACAACAAAGGCAAGACATGTCCATCCGAAGAATGATTTGAAACAACACCCGAGCTAAGTTTGAGAATAACTCATGAACTAGAAATGCTAGAGAGACGAAATTTGTACCTGAGTGTGCCTTGAATTCCACTCCACCCGAACATCAGACTTTTTGGGCCCCGATGTGCACCATCTTCGTGCCGGAAAATGGCCTGCAGGCTGGGACACTCAGAAAGCCACTCAAAAGCATCTTCAGTGGGATTTTTGTACACAGAGCTGCACAAAAAGAAGAAGAAACGAAATAAAATACAAGGAGGGTCAAATCACACCCATAACAACATCGGATTTGCACAAGGTTTCCACCACTGGAAAGCCACGACTCAGGGCTCTCACCCTCGTCGTGGATCCGTGTCTCTGAGTATTTTCTAGGCGGGGCGAGCGGCCCCGGAATAGGGCTACAACCACCGGCAAGTTAGCCCACGCGCCGGGGCCGAGCAACAACAAAGGCAAGACATGTCCATCCGAAGAATGATTTGAAACAACACCCGAGCTGAGTTTGAGAATAACTCATGAACTAGAAATGCTAGAGAGACGAAATTTGTACCTGAGTGTGCCTTGAATTCCACTCCACCCGAACATCAGACTTTTTGGGCCGATGTGCACCATCTTCGTGCCGGAAATGGCCTGCAGGCTGGGACACTCAGAAAGCCACTCAAAAGCATCTTCAGTGGGATTTTTGTACACAGAGCTGCACAAAAAGAAGAAGAAACGAAATAAAATACAAGGAGGGTCAAATCACACCCCATAACAACATCGGATTTGCACAAGGTTTCCACCACTGGAAAGCCACGACTCAGGGCTCTCACCTCGTCGTGGATCCGTGTCTCTGAGTATTTTCTAGGCGGGGCGAGCGGCCCCGGAATAGGGCTACAACCACCGGCAAGTTAGCCCACGCGCCGGGGCCGAGCAACAACAAAGGCAAGACATGTCCATCCGAAGAATGATTTGAAACAACACCCGAGCTGAGTTTGAGAATAACTCATGAACTAGAAATGCTAGAGAGACGAAATTTGTACCTGAGTGTGCCTTGAATTCCACTCCACCCGAACATCAGACTTTTTGGGCCGATGTGCACCATCTTCGTGCCGGAAATGGCCTGCAGGCTGGGACACTCAGAAAGCCACTCAAAAGCATCTTCAGTGGGATTTTTTGTACACAGAGCTGCACAAAAAGAAGAAGAAACGAAATAAAATACAAGGAGGGTCAAATCACACCCATAACAACATCGGATTTGCACAAGGTTTCCACCACTGGAAAGCCACGACTCAGGGCTCTCACCTCGTCGTAGATCCGTGTCTCTGAGTATTTTCTAGGCGGGGCGAGCGGCCCCGGAATAGGGCTACAACCACCGGCAAGTTAGCCCACGCGCCGGGGCCGAGCAACAACAAAGGCAAGACATGTCCATCCGAAGAATGATTTGAAACAACACCCGAGCTCAGTTTGAGAATAACTCATGAACTAGAAATGCTAGAGAGACGAAATTTGTACCTGAGTGTGCCTTGAATTCCACTCCACCCGAACATCAGACTTTTTGGGCCGATGTGCACCATCTTCGTGCCGGAAATGGCCTGCAGGCTGGGACACTCAGAAAGCCACTCAAAAGCATCTTCAGTGGGATTTTTGTACACAGAGCTGCACAAAAAGAAGAAGAAACGAAATAAAATACAAGGAGGGTCAAATCACACCCATAACAACATCGGATTTGCACAAGGTTTCCACCACTGGAAAGCCACGACTCAGGGCTCTCACCTCGTTGTGGATCCGTGTCTCTGAGTATTTTCTAGGCGGGGCGAGCGGCCCCGGAATAGGGCTACAACCACCGGCAAGTTAGCCCACGCGCCGGGGCCGAGCAACAACAAAGGCAAGACATGTCAATCCGAAGAATGATTTGAAACAACACCCGAGCTAAGTTTGAGAATAACTCATGAACTAGAAATGCTAGAGAGACGAAATTTGTACCTGAGTGTGCCTTGAATTCCACTCCACCCGAACATCAGACTTTTTGGGCCGATGTGCACCATCTTCGTGCCGGAAATGGCCTGCAGGCTGGGACACTCAGAAAGCCACTCAAAAGCATCTTCAGTGGGATTTTTGTACACAGAGCTGCACAAAAAGAAGAAGAAACGAAATAAAATACAAGGAGGGTCAAATCACACCCATAACAACATCGGATTTGCACAAGGTTTCCACCACTGGAAAGCCACGACTCAGGGCTCTCACCTCGTCGTGGATCCGTGTCTCTGAGTATTTTCTAGGCGGGGCGAGCGGCCCCGGAATAGGGCTACAACCACCGGCAAGTTAGCCCACGCGCCGGGGCCGAGCAACAACAAAGGCAAGACATGTCCATCCGAAGAATGATTTGAAACAACACCCGAGCTAAGTTTGAGAATAACTCATGAACTAGAAATGCTAGAGAGACGAAATTTGTACCTGAGTGTGCCTTGAATTCCGCTCCACCCGAACATCAGACTTTTTGGGCCGATGTGCACCATCTTCGTGCCGGAAATGGCCTGCAGGCTGGGACACTCAGAAAGCCACTCAAAAGCATCTTCAGTGGGATTTTTGTACACAGAGCTGCACAAAAAGAAGAAGAAACGAAATAAAATACAAGGAGGGTCAAATCACACCCATAACAACATCGGATTTGCACAAGGTTTCCACCACTGGAAAGCCACGATTCAGGGCTCTCACCTCGTCGTGGATCCGTGTCTCTGAGCATTTTCTAGGCGGGGCGAGCGGCCCCGGAATAGGGCTACAACCACCGGCAAGTTAGCCCACGCGCCGGGGCCGAGCAACAACAAAGGCAAGACATGTCCATCCCAAGAATGATTTGAAACAACACCCGAGCTAAGTTTGAGAATAACTCATGAACTAGAAATGCTAGAAAAACGAAATTTGTACCTGAGTGTGCCTTGAATTCCACTTCACCCGAACATCAGACTTTTTGGGCCGATGTGCACCATCTTCGTGCCGGAAATGGCCTGCAGGCTGGGACACTCAGAAAGCCACTCAAAAGCATCTTCAGTGGGATTTTTGTACACAGAGCTGCACAAAAAGAAGAAGAAACGAAATAAAATACAAGGAGGGTCAAATCACACACCCATAACAACATCGGATTTGCACAAGGTTTCCACCACTGGAAAGCCACGACTCAGGGCTCTCACCTCGTCGTGGATCCGTGTCTCTGAGTATTTTCTAGGCGGGGGCGAGCGGCCCCGGAATAGGGCTACAACCACCGGCAAGTTAGCCCACGCGCCGGGGCCGAGCAACAACAAAGGCAAGACATGTCCATCCGAAGAATGATTTGAAACAACACCCGAGCTAAGTTTGAGAATAACTCATGAACTAGAAATGCTAGAGAGACGAAATTTGTACCTGAGTGTGCCTTGAATTCCGCTCCACCCGAACATCAGACTTTTTGGGCCGATGTGCACCATCTTCGTGCCGGAAATGGCCTGCAGGCTGGGACACTCAGAAAGCCACTCAAAAGCATCTTCAGTGGGATTTTTGTACACAGAGCTGCACAAAAAGAAGAAGAAACGAAATAAAATACAAGGAGGGTCAAATCACACCCATAACAACATCGGATTTGCACAAGGTTTCCACCACTGGAAAGCCACGATTCAGGGCTCTCACCTCGTCGTGGATCCGTGTCTCTGAGCATTTTCTAGGCGGGGCGAGCGGCCCCGGAATAGGGCTACAACCACCGGCAAGTTAGCCCACGCGCCGGGGCCGAGCAACAACAAAGGCAAGACATGTCCATCCCAAGAATGATTTGAAACAACACCCGAGCTAAGTTTGAGAATAACTCATGAACTAGAAATGCTAGAAAAACGAAATTTGTACCTGAGTGTGCCTTGAATTCCACTTCACCCGAACATCAGACTTTTTGGGCCGATGTGCACCATCTTCGTGCCGGAAATGGCCTGCAGGCTGGGACACTCAGAAAGCCACTCAAAAGCATCTTCAGTGGGATTTTTGTACACAGAGCTGCACAAAAAGAAGAAGAAACGAAATAAAATACAAGGAGGGTCAAATCACACCCATAACAACATCGGATTTGCACAAGGTTTCCACCACTGGAAAGCCACGACTCAGGGCTCTCACCTCGTCGTGGATCCGTGTCTCTGAGTATTTTCTAGGCGGGGCGAGCGGCCCCGGAATAGGGCTACAACCACCGGCAAGTTAGCCCACGCGCCGGGGCCGAGCAACAACAAAGGCAAGACATGTCCATCCGAAGAATGATTTGAAACAACACCCGAGCTAAGTTTGAGAATAACTCATGAACTAGAAATGCTAGAGAGACGAAATTTGTACCTGAGTGTGCCTTGAATTCCACTCCACCCGAACATCAGACTTTTTGGGCCGATGTGCACCATCTTCGTGCCGGAAATGGCCTGCAGGCTGGGACACTCAGAAAGCCACTCAAAAGCATCTTCAGTGGGATTTTTGTACACAGAGCTGCACAAAAAGAAGAAGAAACGAAATAAAATACAAGGAGGGTCAAATCACACCCATAACAACATCGGATTTGCACAAGGTTTCCACCACTGGAAAGCCACGACTCAGGGCTCTCACCTCGTCGTGGATCCGTGTCTCTGAGTATTTTCTAGGCGGGGCGAGCGGCCCCGGAATAGGGCTACAACCACCGGCAAGTTAGCCCACGCGCCGGGGCCGAGCAACAACAAAGGCAAGACATGTCCATCCGAAGAATGATTTGAAACAACACCCGAGCTAAGTTTGAGAATAACTCATGAACTAGAAATGCTAGAGAGACGAAATTTGTACCTGAGTGTGCCTTGAATTCCACTCCACCCGAACATCAGACTTTTTGGGCCGATGTGCACCATCTTCGTGCCGGAAATGGCCTGCAGGCTGGGACACTCAGAAAGCCACTCAAAAGCATCTTCAGTGGGATTTTTGTACACAGAGCTGCACAAAAAGAAGAAGAAACGAAATAAAATACAAGGAGGGTCAAATCACACCCATAACAACATCGGATTTGCACAAGGTTTCCACCACTGGAAAGCCACGACTCAGGGCTCTCACCTCGTCGTGGATCCGTGTCTCTGAGTATTTTCTAGGCGGGGCGAGCGGCCCCGGAATAGGGCTACAACCACCGGCAAGTTAGCCCACGCGCCGGGGCCGAGCAACAACAAAGGCAAGACATGTCCATCCGAAGAATGATTTGAAACAAACACCCGAGCTGAGTTTGAGAATAACTCATGAACTAGAAATGCTAGAGAGACGAAATTTGTACCTGAGTGTGCCTTGAATTCCACTCCACCCGAACATCAGACTTTTTGGGCCGATGTGCACCCATCTTCGTGCCGGAAATGGCCTGCAGGCTGGGACACTCAGAAAGCCACTCAAAAGCATCTTCAGTGGGATTTTTGTACACAGAGCTGCACAAAAAGAAGAAGAAACGAAATAAAATACAAGGAGGGTCAAATCACACCCCATAACAACATCGGATTTGCACAAGGTTTCCACCACTGGAAAGCCACGACTCAGGGCTCTCACCTCGTCGTGGATCCGTGTCTCTGAGTATTTTCTAGGCGGGGCGAGCGGCCCCGGAATAGGGCTACAACCACCGGCAAGTTAGCCCACGCGCCGGGGCCCGAGCAACAACAAAGGCAAGACATGTCCATCCGAAGAATGATTTGAAACAACACCCGAGCTGAGTTGAGAATAACTCATGAACTAGAAATGCTAGAGAGACGAAATCTTTGTACCTGAGTGTGCCTTGAATTCCACTCCACCCGAACATCAGACTTTTTTGGGCCGATGTGCACCATCTTCGTGCCGGAAATGGCCTGCAGGCTGGGGACACTCAGAAAGCCACTCAAAAGCATCTTCAGTGGGATTTTTGTACACAGAGCTGCACAAAAAGAAGAAGAAGAACGAAATAAAATACAAGGAGGGTTTAATCACACCCATAACAACATCGGATTTGCACAAGGTTTCCACCACTGGAAAGCCACGACTCAGGGCTCTCACCTCGTCGTGGATCCGTGTCTCTGAGTAATTTTCTAGGCGGGGCGAGCGGCCCCGGAATAGGGCTACAACCACCGGCAAGTTAGCCCACGCGCCGGGGCCGAGCAACAACAAAGGCAAGACATGTCCATTCCGAAGAATGATTTGAAACAACACCCGAGCTGAGTTTGAGAATAACTCATGAACTAGAAATGCTAGAGAGACGAAATTTGTACCTGAGTGTGCCTTGAATTCCACTCCACCCGAACATCAGACTTTTTGGGCCGATGTGCACCATCTTCGTGCCGGAAATGGCCTGCAGGCTGGGACACTCAGAAAGCCACTCAAAAAGCATCTTCAGTGGGATTTTTGTACACAGAGCTGCACAAAAAGAAGAAGAAACGAAATAAAATACAAGGAGGGTCAAATCACCACCCATAACAACATCGGATTTGCACAAGGTTTCCACCACTGGAAAGCCACGACTCAGGGCTCTCACCTCGTCGTGGATCCGTGTCTCTGAGTATTTTCTAGGCGGGGCGAGCGGCCCCCGGAATAGGGCTACAACCACCGCATAGTTAGCCCACGCGCCGGGGCCGAGCAACAACAAAGGCCAAGACATGTCCATCCGAAGAATGATTTGAAACAACACCCGAGCTGAGTTTGAGAATAACTCATGAACTAGAAATGCTAGAGAGACGAAATTTGTACCTGAGTGTGCCTTGAATTCCACTCCACCCGAACATCAGACTTTTTGGGCCGATGTGCACCATCTTCGTGCCGGAAATGGCCTGCAGGCTGGGACACTCAGAAAGCCACTCAAAAGCATCTTCAGTGGGATTTTTGTACACAGAGCTGCACAAAAAGAAGAAGAAACGAAATAAAATACAAGAGAGGGTCAAATCACACCCATAACAACATCGGATTTGCACAGAGGTTTCCACCACTGGAAAGCCACGACTCAGGGCTCTCACCTCGTCGTGGATCCGTGTCTCTGAGTATTTTCTAGGCGGGGCGAGCGGCCCCGGAATAGGGCTACAACCACCGGCAAGTTAGCCCACGCGCCGGGGCCGAGCAACAACAAAGGCAAGACATGTCCATCCGAAGAATGATTTGAAACAACACCCGAGCTGAGTTTGAGAATAACTCATGAACTAGAAATGCTAGAGAGACGAAATTTGTACCTGAGTGTGCCTTGAATTCCACTCCACCCGAACATCAGACTTTTTGGGCCGATGTGCACCATCTTCGTGCCGGAAATGGCCTGCAGGCTGGGACACTCAGAAAGCCACTCAAAAGCATCTTCAGTGGGATTTTTGTACACAGAGCTGCACAAAAAGAAGAAGAAACGAAATAAAATACAAGGAGGGTCAAATCACACCCATAAACAACATCGGATTTGCACAAGGTTTCCACCACTGGAAAGCCACGACTCAGGGCTCTCACCTCGTCGTGGATCCGTGTCTCTGAGTATTTTCTAGGCGGGGCGAGCGGCCCCGGGAATAGGGCTACAACCACCGGCAAGTTAGCCCACGCGCCGGGCGCGAGCAACAACAAAGGCAAGACATGTCCATCCGAAGAATGATTTGACAACAACACCCGAGCTAAGTTTGAGAATAACTCATGAACTAGAAATGCTAGAGAGACGAAATTTGTACCTGAGTGTGCCTTGAATTCCACTCCACCCGAACATCAGACTTTTTGGGCCGATGTGCACCATCTTCGTGCCGGAAAATGGCCTGCAGGCTGGGACACTCAGAAAGCCACTATCAAAGCATCTTCAGTGGGATTTTTGTACACAGAGCTGCACAAAAAGAAGAAGAAACGAAATAAAATACAAGGAGGGTCAAATCACACCCATAACAACATCGGATTTGCACAAGGTTTCCACCACTGGAAAGCCACGACTCAGGGCTCTCACCTCGTCGTGGATCCGTGTCTCTGTGAGTATTTTTCTAGGCGGGGCGAGCGGCCCCGGAATTAGGGCTACAACCACCGCAAGTTAGCCCACGCGCCCGGGGGCCGAGCAACAACACAAAGGCAAGACATGTCCATCCGAAGAATGATTTGAAACAACACCCGAGCTGAGTTTGAGAATAACTCATGAACTAGAAATGCTAGAGAGACGAAATTTGTACCTGAGTGTGCCTTGAATTCCACTCCACCCGAACATCAGACTTTTTGGGCCGATGTGCACCATCTTCGTGCCGGAAATGGCCTGCAGGCTGGGACACTCAGAAAGCCACTCAAAAGCATCTTCAGTGGGATTTTTGTACACAGAGCTGCACAAAAAGAAGAAGAAACGAAATAAAATACAAGGAGGGTCAAATTCACACCCATAACAACATCGGATTTGCACAAGGTTTCCACCACTGGAAAGCCACGACTCAGGGCTCTCACCTCGTCGTGGATCCGTGTCTCTGAGTATTTTTCTAGGCGGGGCGAGCGGCCCCGGAATAGGGCTACAGACCACCGGCAAGTTAGCCCACGCGCCGGGGCCGAGCAACAACAAAGGCAAGACATGTCCATCCGAAGAAGTGATTTGAAACAACACCCGAGCTAAGTTTGAGAATAACTCATGAACTAGAAATGCTAGAGAGACGAAATTTGTACCTGAGTGTGCCTTGAATTCCACTCCACCCGAAACATCAGACTTTTTGGGGCCGATGTGCACCATCTTCGTGCCGAGAAATGGCCTGCAGGCTGGGACACTCAGAAAGCCACTCAAAAGCATCTTCAGTGGGATTTTTGTACACAGAGCTGCACAAAAAGAAGAAGAAACGAAATAAAATACAAGGAGGGTCAAATCACACCCATAACAACATCGGATTTGCACAAGGTTTCCACCACTGGAAAGCCACGACTCAGGGCTCTCACCTCGTCGTGGATCCGTGTCTCTGAGTATTTTCTAGGCGGGGCGAGCGGCCCCGGAATAGGGCTACAACCACCGGCAAGTTAGCCCACGCGCCGGGGCCGAGCAACAACAAAGGCAAGACATGTCCATCCGAAGAATGATTTGAAACAACACCCGAGCTGAGTTTGAGAATAACTCATGAACTAGAAATGCTAGAGAGACGAAAATTTGTACCTGAGTGTGCCTTGAATTCCACTCCACCCGAACATCAGACTTTTTGGGCCGATGTGCACCATCTTCTGTGCCGGAAATGGCCTGCAGGCTGGGACACTCAGAAAGCCACTCAAAAGCATCCTTCAGTGGGATTTTTGGTACACAGAGCTGCACAAAAAGAAGAAGAAACGAAATAAAAATACAAGGAGGGTCAAATCACACCCATAACAAACATCGGATTTGCACAAGGTTTCCACCACTGGAAAGCCACGACTCAGGGCTCTCACCTCGTCGTGGATCCGTGTCTCTGAGTATTTTCTAGGCGGGGCGAGCGGCCCCGGAATAGGGCTACAACCACCGGCAAGTTAGCCCACGCGCCGGGGCCGAGCAACAACAAAGGCAAGCACATGTCCAGATCCGAAGAATGATTTGAAACAACACCCGAGCTGAGTTTGAGAATAACTCATGAACTAGAAATGCTAGAGAGACGAAATTTGTACCTGAGTGTGCCTTGAATTCCACTCCACCCGAACATCAGACTTTTTTGGGCCGATGTGCACCATCTTCGTGCCGGAAATGGCCTGCAGGCTGGGACACTCAGAAAGCCACTCAAAAGCATCTTCAGTGGGATTTTTGTACACAGAGCTGCACAAAAAAGAAGAAGAAACGAAATAAAATACAAGGAGGGTCAAATCACACCCATAACAACATCGGATTTGCACAAGGTTTCCACCACTGGAAAGCCACGACTCAGGGCTCTCACCTCGTCGTGGATCCGTGTCTCTGAGTATTTTTCTAGGCGGGGGCGAGCGGCCCCGGAATAGGGCTACAACCACCGGCAAGTTAGCCCACGCGCCGGGGCTCGAGCACAACAACAAAGGCAAGACATGTCCATCCGAAGAGATGATTTGAAACAACACCCGAGCTGAGTTTGAGAATAACTCATGAACTAGAAATGCTAGAGAGACGAAATTTGTACCTGAGTGTGCCTTGAATTCCACTCCACCCCGAACATCAGACTTTTTGGGCCGATGTGCACCATCTTCGTGCCGGAAATGGCCTGCAGGCTGGGACACTCAGAAAGCCACTCAAAAGCATCTTCAGTGGGATTTTTGTACACAGAGCTGCACAAAAAGAAGAAGAAGAAACGAAATAAAATACAAGGAGGGTCAAATCACACCCATAACAACATCGGATTTGCACAAGGTTTCCACCACTGGAAAGCCACGACTCAGGGGCTCTCACCTCGTCGTGGATCCGTGTCTCTGAGTATTTTCTAGGCGGGGCGAGCGGCCCCGGAATAGGGCTACAACCACCGGCAAGTTAGCCCACGCGCCGGGGCCGAGCAACAACAAAGGCAAGACATGTCCATCCGAAGAATGATTTGAAACAACACCCGAGCTGAGTTTGAGAATAACTCATGAACTAGAAATGCTAGAGAGACGAAATTTGTACCTGAGTGTGCCTTGAATTCCACTCCACCCGAACATCAGACTTTTTGGGCCGATGTGCACCATCTTCGTGCCGGAAATGGCCTGCAGGCTGGGACACTCAGAAAGCCACTCAAAAGCATCTTCAGTGGGATTTTTGTACACAGAGCTGCACAAAAAAGAAGAAGAAACGAAATAAAATACAAGGAGGGTCAAATCACACCCATAACAACATCGGATTTGCACAAGGTTTCCACCACTGGAAAGCCACGACTCAGGGCTCTCACCTCGTCGTGGATCCGTGTCTCTGAGTATTTTCTAGGCGGGGCGAGCGGCCCCGGAATTAGGGCTACAACCACCGGCAAGTTAGCCCACGCGCCGGGGCCGAGCAACAACAAAGGCAAGACATGTCCATCCGAAGAATGATTTGAAACAACACCCGAGCTAAGTTTGAGAATAACTCATGAACTAGAAATGCTAGAGAGACGAAATTTGTACCTGAGTGTGCCTTGAATTCTCCACTCCACCCGAACATCAGACTTTTTGGGCCGATGTGCACCATCTTCGTGCCGGAAATGGCCTGCAGGCTGGGACACTCAGAAAGCCACTCAAAAGCATCTTCAGTGGGATTTTTGTACACAGAGCTGCACAAAAAGAAGAAGAAACGAAATAAAATACAAGGAGGGTCAAATCACACCCATAACAACATCGGATTTGCACAAGGTTTCCACCACTGGAAAGCCACGACTCAGGGCTCTCACCTCGTCGTAGGATCCGTGTCTCTGAGTATTTTCTAGGCGGGGCGAGCGGCCCCGGAATAGGGGCTACAACCACCGGCAAGTTAGCCCACGCGCCGGGGCCGAGCAACAACAAAGGCAAGACATGTCCATCCGAAGAATGATTTGAAACAACACCCGAGCTAGAGTTTGAGAATAACTCATGAACTAGAAATGCTAGAGAGACGAAATTTGTACCTGAGTGTGCCTTGAATTCCACTCCACCCGAACATCAGACTTTTTGGGCCGATGTGCACCATCTTCGTGCCGGAAATGGCCTGCAGGCTGGGACACTCAGAAAAGCCACTCAAAAGCATCTTCAGTGGGATTTTTTGTACACAGAGCTGCACAAAAAGAAGAAGAAACGAAATAAAATACAAGGAGGGTCAAATCACACCCATAACAACATCGGATTTGCACAAGGTTTCCACCACTGGAAAGCCACGACTCAGGGCTCTCACCTCGTCGTGGATCCGTGTCTCTGAGTATTTTCTAGGCGGGGCGAGCGGCCCCGGAATAGGGCTACAACCACCGGCAAGTTAGCCCACGCGCCGGGGCCGAGCAACAACAAAGGCAAGACATGTCCATCCGAAGAATGATTTGAAACAACACCCGAGCTGAGTTTGAGAATAACTCATGAACTAGAAATGCTAGAGAGACGAAATTTGTACCTGAGTGTGCCTTGAATTCCACTCCACCCGAACATCAGACTTTTTTGGGCCGATGTGCACCATCTTCGTGCCGGAAATGGCCTGCAGGCTGGGACACTCAGAAAGCCACTCAAAAGCATCTTCAGTGGGATTTTTGTACACAGAGCTGCACAAAAAGAAGAAGAAACGAAATAAAAATACAAGGAGGGTCAAATCACACTCCCATAACAACATCGGATTTGCACAAGGTTTCCACCACTGGAAAGCCACGACTCAGGGGCTCTCACCTCGTCGTAGATCCGTGTCTCTGAGTATTTTCTAGGCGGGGCGAGCGGCCCCGGAATAGGGCTACAACCACCGGCAAGTTAGCCCACGACGCGCCGGGGCCGAGCAACAACAAAGGCAAGACATGTCCATCCGAAGAATGATTTGAAACAACACCCGAGCTGAGTTTGAGAATAACTCATGAACTAGAAATGCTAGAGAGACGAAATTTGTACCTGAGTGTGCCTTGAATTCCACTCCACCCGAACATCAGACTTTTTGGGCCGATGTGCACCATCTTCGTGCCGGAAATGGCCTGCAGGCTGGGACACTCAGAAAGCCACTCAAAAGCATCTTCAGTGGGATTTTTTGTACACAGAGCTTGCACAAAAAGAAGAAGAAACGAAATAAAAATACAAGGAGGGTCAAATCACAACCCATAACAACATCGGATTTGCACAAGGTTTCCACCCACTGGAAAGCCACGACTCAGGGCTCTCACCTCGTCGTAGGATCCGTGTCTCTGAGTATTTTCTAGGCGGGGCGAGCGGCCCCGGAATAGGGCTACAACCACCGGCAAGTTAGCCCACGCGCCGGGGCCGAGCAAACAACAAAGGCAAGACATGTCCATCCGAAGAATGATTTGAAACAACACCCGAGCTGAGTTTGAGAATAACTCATGAACTAGAAATGCTAGAGAGACGAAATTTGTACCTGAGTGTGCCTTGAATTCCACTCCACCCGAAACATCAGACTTTTTGGGGCCGATGTGCACCATCTTCGTGCCGGAAATGGCCTGCAGGCTGGGACACTCAGAAAGCCACTCAAAAGCATCTTCAGTGGGATTTTTGTACACAGAGCTGCACAAAAAAGAAGAAGAAACGAAATAAAATACAAGGAGGGTCAAATCACAACCCATAACAACATCGGATTTGCACAAGGTTTCCACCACTGGAAAGCCACGACTCAGGGCTCTCACCTCGTCGTGGATCCGTGTCTCTGAGTATTTTCTAGGCGGGGGCGAGCGGCCCCCGGAATAAGGGCTACAACCACCGGCAAGTTAGCCCACGCGCCGGGGGCCGAGCAACAACAAAGGCAAGACATGTCCATTCCGAAGAATGATTTGAAACAACACCCGAGCTAGAGTTTGAGAATAACTCATGAACTAGAAATGCTAGAGAGACGAAATTTGTACCTGAGTGTGCCTTGAATTCCACTCCACCCGAACATCAGACTTTTTGGGCCGATGTGCACCATCTTCGTGCCGGAAATGGCCTGCAGGCTGGGACACTCAGAAAGCCACTCAAAAGCATCTTCAGTGGGATTTTTGTACACAGAGCTGCACAAAAAGAAGAAGAAACGAAATAAAATACAAGGAGGGTCAAATCACAACCCATAACAAACATCGGATTTGCACAAGGTTTCCACCACTGGAAAGCCACGACTCAGGGCTCTCACCTCGTCGTGGATCCGTGTCTCTGAGTATTTTCTCTAGGCGGGGCGAGCGGCCCCGGAATAGGGCTACAACCACCGGCAAGTTAGCCCACGCGCCGGGGCCGAGCAACAACAAAGGCAAGACATGTCCATCCGAAGAATGATTTGAAACAACCACCCGAGCTGAGTTTGAGAATAACTCATGAACTAGAAATGCTAGAGAGACGAAATTTGTACCTGAGTGTGCCTTGAATTCCACTCCACCCGAACATCAGACTTTTTGGGCCGATGTGCACCATCTTCGTGCCCGGAAATGGCCTGCAGGCTGGGACACTCAGAAAGCCACTCAAAAGCATCTTCAGTGGGATTTTTTGTACACAGAGCTGCACAAAAAGAAGAAGAAACGAAATAAAATACAAGGAGGGTCAAATCACACCCCATAACAACATCGGATTTTGCACAAGGTTTCCACCACTGGAAAGCCACGACTCAGGGCTCTCACCTCGTCGTGGATCCGTGTCTCTGAGTATTTTCTAGGCGGGGCGAGCGGCCCCGGGAATAGGGCTACAACCACCGGCAAGTTAGCCCACGCGCCGGGGCCGAGCAACAACAAAGGCAAGACATGTCCATCCGAAGAATGATTTGAAACAACACCCGAGCTAAGTTTGAGAATAACTCATGAACTAAGAAATGCTAGAGAGACGAAATTTGTACTCTGAGTGTGCCCTTGAATTCCACTCCACCCGAACATCAGACTTTTTTGGGCCGATGTGCACCATCTTCGTGCCGGAAATGGCCTGCAGGCTGGGGACACTCAGAAAGCCACTCAAAAGCATCTTCAGTGGGATTTTTGTACACAGAGCTGCACAAAAAGAAGAAGAAACGAAATAAAATACAAGGAGGGTCAAATCACACCCATAACAACATCGGATTTGCACAAGGTTTCCACCACTGGAAAGCCACGACTCAGGGCTCTCACCTCGTCGTGGATCCGTGTCTCTGAGTATTTTCTAGGCGGGGCGAGCGGCCCCGGAATAGGGCTACAACCACCGGCAAGTTAGCCCACGCGCCGGGGGCCGAGCAACAACAAAGGCAAGACATGTCCATCCGAAGAATGATTTGAAACAACACCCGAGCTCAGTTTGAGAATAACTCATGAACTAGAAATGCTAGAGAGACGAAATTTGTACCTGAGTGTGCCTTGAATTCCACTCCACCCGAACATCAGACTCTTTCTGGGCCGATGTGCCACCATCTTCGTGCCGGAAATGGCCTGCAGGCTGGGACACTCAGAAAGCCACTCAAAAGCATCTTCAGTGGGAGTTTTTGTACACAGAGCTGCACAAAAAGAAGAAGAAACGAAATAAAATACAAGGAGGGTCAAATCACACCCATAACAACATCGGATTTTGCACAAGGTTTCCACCACTGGAAAGCCACGACTCAGGGCTCTCACCTCGTCGTGGATCCGTGTCTCTGAGTATTTTCTAGGCGGGGCGAGCGGCCCCCGGAATAGGGCTACAAACCACCGGCAAGTTAGCCCACGCGCCGGGGCCGAGCAACAACAAAGGCAAGACATGTCCATCCGAAGAATGATTTGAAACAACACCCGAGCTAAGTTTGAGAATAACTCATGAACTAGAAATGCCTAGAGAGACGAAATTTGTACCTGAGTGTGCCTTGAATCTCCACTCCACCCGAACATCAGACTTTTTGGGCCGATGTGCAACCATCTTCGTGCCGGAAATGGCCTGCAGGCTGGGACACTCAGAAAGCCACTCAAAAGGCATCTTCAGTGGGATTTTTTGTACACAGAGCTGCACAAAAAGAAGAAGAAACGAAATAAAAATACAAGGAGGGTCAAATCACACCCATAACAACATCGGATTTGCACAAGGTTTCCACCACTGGAAAGCCACGACTCAGGGCTCTCACCTCGTCGTGGATCCGTGTCTCTGAGTATTTTCTAGGCGGGGCCGAGCGGCCCCGGAATAGGGCTACAACCACCGGCAAGTTAGCCCACGCGCCGGGGCCGAGCAACAACAAAGGCAAGACATGTCCATCCGAAGAATGATTTGAAACAACACCCGAGCTAAGTTTGAGAATACAAGCTCATGAACTAGAAAATGCTAGAGAGACGAAATTTTCGTACCTGAGAGTGTGCCTTGAATTCCACTCCACCCGAACATCAGACTTTTTGGGCCGATGTGCACCATCTTCGTGCCGGAAATGGCCTGCAGGCTGGGGACACTCAGAAAGCCACTCAAAAGCATCTTCAGTGGGATTTTTTGTACACAGAGCTGCACAAGAAAGAAGAAGAAACGAAATAAAATACAAAGGAGGGCTCAAATCACACCCATAACAACATCGGATTGTGCACAAGGTTTCCACCACTGGAAAGCCACGACTCAGGGCTCTCACCTCGTCGTGGATCCGTGTCTCTGAGTATTTTCTAGGCGGGGCGAGCGGCCCCGGAATAGGGCTACAACCACCGGCAAGTTAGCCCACGCTGCCGGGGCCGAGCAACAACAAAGGCAAAGACATGTCCATCCCGAAGAATGATTTGAAAACAACACCCGAGCTAAGTTTGAGAATAACTCATGAACTAGAAATGCTAGCAGAGACGAAATTTGTACCTGAGTGTGCCTTGAATTCCACTCCACCCGAACATCAGACTTTTTGGGCCGATGTGCACCATCTTCGTGCCGGAAATGGCCTGCAGGCTGGGACACTCAGAAAAGCCACTCAAAAGCATCTTCAGTGGGATTTTTGTACACAGAGCTGCACAAAAAGAAGAAGAAACGAAATAAAATACAAGGAGGGTCAAATCACACCCATAACAACATCGGATTTGCACAAGGTTTCCACCACTGGAAAGCCACGACTCAGGGCTCTCACCTCGTCGTGAGATCCGTGTCTCTGAGTATTTTCTAGGCGGGGCGAGCGGCCCCGGAATAGGGCTACAACCACCGGCAAGTTAGCCCACGCGCCGGGGCCGAGCAACAACAAAGGCAAGACATGTCCATCCGAAGAATGATTTGAAAACAACACCCGAGCTAAGTTTGAGAATAACTCATGAACTAGAAATGCTAGAGAGACGAAATTTGTACCTGAGTGTGCCTTGAATTCCACTCCACCCGAACATCAGACTTTTTGGGCCGATGTGCACCATCTTCGTGCCGGAAATGGCCTGCAGGCTGGGACACTCAGAAAGCCACTCAAAAGCATCTTCAGTGGGATTTTTGTACACAGAGCTGCACAAAAAGAAGAAGAAACGAAATAAAAATACAAGGAGGGTCAAATCACACCCATAACAACATCGGATTTGCACAAGGTTTCCACCACTGGAAAGCCACGACTCAGGGCTCTCACCTCGTTCGTGGATCCGTGTCTCTGAGTATTTTCTAGGCGGGGGCGAGCGGCCCCGGAATAGGGCTACAACCACCGGCAAGTTAGCCCACGCGCCGGGGCCGAGCAACAACAAAGGCAAGACATGTCCATCCCGAAGAATGATTTGAAACAACACCCGAGCTGAAGTTTGAGAATAACTCATGAACTAGAAATGCTAGAGAGACGAAATTTTGTACCTGAGTGTGCCTTGAATTCCACTCCACCCGAACATCAGACTTTTTGGGCCGATGTGCACCATCTTCGTGCCGGAAATGGCCTGCAGGCTGGGACACTCAGAAAGCCACTCAAAAGCATCTTCAGTGGGATTTTTGTACACAGAGCTGCACAAAAGAGAAGAAGAAACGAAATAAAAATACAAGGAGGGTCAAATCACACCCATAACAACATCGGATTTGCACAAGGTTTCCACCACTGGAAAGCCAACGACTCAGGGCTCTCACCTCGTCGTGGATCCGTGTCTCTGAGTATTTTCTAGGCGGGGCGAGCGGCCCCGGAATAGGGCTACAACCACCCGGCAAGTTAGCCCACGCGCCGGGGCCGAGCAACAACAAAGGCAAGACATGTCCATCCGAAGAATGATTTGAAAACAACACCCGAGCTGAAGTTTGAGAATAAACTCATGAACTAGAAATGCTAGAGAGACGAAATTTTGTACCCTGAGTGTGCCTCTGAAATTCCACTCCACCCGAACATCAGACTTTTTGGGCCGATGTGCCACCATCTTCGTGCCGGAAAATGGCCTGCAGGCTGGGACACTCAGAAAGACCACTCAAAAAGCATCTTCAGTGGGATTCTTTGTACACAGAGCTGCACAAAAAGAAGAAGAAACGAAATAAAATACAAGGAGGGTCAAATCACACCCATAACAACATCGGATTTGCACAAGGTTTCCACCACTGGAAAGCCACGACTCAGGGCTCTCACCTCGTCGTGGATCCGTGTCTCTGAGTATTTTCTAGGCGGGGCGAGCGGCCCCGGAATAGGGCTACAACCACCGGCAAGTTAGCCCACGCTCCGCCGGGGCCGAGCAACAACAAAGAGCAAGAGACATGTCCATCCCGAAGAATGATTTGAAACAACACCCGAGCTAAGTTTGAGAATAACTCATGAACTAGAAATGCTAGAGAGACGAAATTTTGTACCTGAGTGTGCCTTGAATTCCACTCCACCCGAACATCAGACTTTTTTGGGCCGATGTGCACCATCTTCGTGCCGGAAATGGCCTGCAGGCTGGGACACTCAGAAAGCCACTCAAAAGCATCTTCAGTGGGATTTTTGTACACAGAGCTGCACAAAAAGAAGGAAGAAACGAAATAAAATACAAGGGAGGGTCAAATCACACCCTCTAACAACATCGGAGCTTTGCACAAGGTTTCCACCACTGGAAAGCCACGACTCAGGGCTCTCACCTCGTCGTGGATCCGTGTCTCTGAGTATTTTCTAGGCGGCGGCGGAGCGGCCCCGGAGATAGGCGCTACAACCACCGGCAAGTTAGCCCACGCGCCGGGGCCGAGCAACAACAAAGGCAAGACATGTCCATCCGAAGAATGATTTGAAAACAACACCCGAGCTGAAGTTTGAGAATAACTCATGAACTTAGAAATGCTAGAGAGACGAAATTTGTACCTGAGTGTGCCTTGAAATTCCACTCCACCCGAACATCAGACCTTTTTGGGGCGATGTGCACCATCTTCGTGCCGGAAATGGCCTGCAGGCTGGCGACACTCAGAGAAAGCCACTCAAAAGCATCTTCAGTGGGATTTTTTGTACACAGAGCTGCACAAAAAGAAGAAGAAACGAAAGAAAATACAAGGAGGGTCAAATCACACCCATAACAACATCGGATTTGCACAAGGTTTCCACCACTGGAAAGCCACGACTCAGGGGCTCTCACCTCGTCGTGGATCCGTGTCTCTGAGTATTTTTCTAGGCGGGGCGAGCGGCCCCGGAATAGGGCTACAACCACCGGCAAGTTAGCCCACGCGCCGGGGCCGAGCAACAACAAAGGCAAGACATGTGGTCCATCCGAGAGAATGATTTGAAACAACACCCGAGCTGAGTTTTGAGAATAACCTCATGAACTAGAAATGCTAGAGAGACGAGAAATTTGTACCTGAGTGTGCCTTGAATTCCACTCCACCCGAACATCAGACTTTTTGGGCCGATGTGCACCCATCTTCGTGCCGGAAATGGCCTGCAGGCTGGGACACTCAGAAAGCCACTCAAAAGCATCTTCAGTGGGATTTTTAGT